>RJWM01035238.1:0-19118 GCA_004363535.1 Dasyprocta punctata | reverse complement strand
GTAGCTTTACATCTTCTTGATTCAGCTTTGGTAATTCATAGGTTTCTAGGAATCTGTCCATTTCTTCTGTGTTATCGAATCTATGTGAGTAAAGGTTTTTGAAGTAGGTGTTGATGATCTTCTGTATTTCCACCGGGTCTGTAGTGATTTCACCCTTTTCATTTCTTATTGCATGAATCTGAGTTTTTTCTTTCCTCTTTTTGATGAGGTTGGCTAGGGGTTTATCAATTTTATTTACTCTTTCAAGGAACCAACTCTTTGATTCATTAATTCTTTGTATTGTTTTCTTAGTTTCAATTGCATTAATTTCTGCTCTAATCTTAATAATTTCCTCCCTTCTTTGGGCTTTGGACTTGACTTGCTCTTCTTTTTCTAGAAGTTTGAGGTGCAGCATTAGGTTGTTTATGTGTATTCTTTCCATTTTTCTGATATGAGAGTTTAGTGCTATAAATTTCTCTCTGAGGACTGCTTTCATTGTATCCCACAGGTTCTGGTAATTTGTATTTGCATTTTCATTCAATTGTAGGTATTGTTTAATTTCTTCTTTAACTTCTTCTGTGACCCATTGGTTATTTAGGAGGGTATTATTTAATTTCCATGTGTTTATGTGGTTATTGTAGGTTTTTTTGTCATTCATCTCCAATTTTACTGCACTGTGGTCAGATAATATGCATGGAATTATTTCAGTTCTTTTGCATTTACTTAAACTTGCTTTGTGGACCAGTATATGATCTATTTTAGAGAATGACCCATGTGCAACTGAGAAGAATGTGTATTCTGATGTTGATGGGTGGAATACTCAGTATACATCTACTAGGTCCATTTGTTCACAAGCTTGATTCAGTTTTGCTATTTCTTTGCTGATTTTTTGTTTGGTTCATCTATCTCTCTGTGACAATGGGGTGTTAAGGTCCCCTGTTATAACTGTGTTATTGTTTATTTGGTTTTTCATGTCTATTAAGAAGTGCCTTATGTAGCTGGGTGCTCCCATATTTGGTGCGTATATATTTATGATTGTAATCTCTTCCTCTTGAAGTTTTCCCCTAACAAGTATGTAGTGACCTTCTTTAACTCTTTTGATCATTCTCAGTTTGAAGTTTGCATTGTCTGCAAACATAATAGATACCCCTGCTTTTTTCTAGGTTCCTGTTGCATGGAGTATTGTTTTCCAGCCTTTGATTTTTAGCCTATGAATTTCCTTTTGAGTGAAATGTGTTTCTTGTACACAGCATGTAGTTGGATTTTGTTTCTTAACCCACTCTGCCAGTCTGTTTCTTTTTATTGGTGAGTTGAGACCATTTACATTGATTGATATAACTGATACATACCGGCTCATCCCTGTCATGATATCTTTCTGTTGTTGGTTTGCTACATTTTCTGTTTAATTACTTGCCCTGCTTAGTGGTTTCCTTTTGTTGTTGTTCTTAAGACTGTGGCTTTGTCTCTTTCTAGAGTGTCTTTCAGCACTCTTTGTAGTGTTGGTTTGGTGGCCATAAATTTCTTCAGTTGTTCTTTGTCATGAAAGTATCTTATTTCTCCATCAATTTTTAAGGATAGTTTTACAGGGTCCATCAATCTGGGTTGAAAGTTGTTTTCTTTCAGGATTTGAAATACTTCACTCCAAGCTCTTCTTAACTTAAAGGTTTGTGTTGAGAAGTCTGCCGTGATTCTGATAGACTTTCCTTCGTAGGTGATCTGTTTCTTTTCTCTGACAGCTTTTAGTATTTTGTTCTTGTGCTGTATTTCTGATATCCTTATTATTATATGTCTGGGTGAGGATTTATTTTGGTTGTGGTTAGTTGGGGTTCTGTATGCCTCAGTTACTGGTATTTCAGATTCTCTTCCCATGTTTGGAAAATTTTCTGCTATTATTTCTGTGAATAGTCTTCACAGGTCATTAGTATTGACCCCTGCTTTTTCATTTATACCTATTAATCTTATGTTATTTCTCTTGGCATCGTCTTGCAGCTGTTGAATTGTTGTTTCTTGGTTCCTTACTATTTTTAGGAGATCTTTTCTTTTGTGGCCATGATCTCCCATGCTGTCTTCAAGATCTGAGATTCTATCTTCAGCTTCATTTAAGCGGTTTTTCAAACTTTCCATGGAGTTTTTCATTTCCTGCATTTCTCTTTGCATCTGTTTCATGCATTCTGTTTGTGTCTTATATTGTTCATTCAAGGTTTTGATCATTTTCTTAAGTTCTTCTATTTTTTTATCTTGCTCTTCTTTTGACATTTGTTTTTGATGAATTTTGACTAGGGTTGACTTGTAGGCTTATCAAAGCTGTGACTGAGACAAATGTACCATATTGGAAAGTGGCACAGAAAGTATTGGTAAATAAAATAATGGGTAGGCCATATATTAATGTAAGCTTCTGACTTAAAACCTGCCACCAGATATAGCTAAAAAATTGAACCTCACTGACTCATTTTCTACTATAAAGTCTGACAATGGTTACAGCTTAATTTTCACTGGTAGGGGTTTGATATGACACTGGAAGCAATTGATTATGGTCTCTGTGTAGCTAAACCTCTCTGTTAATGTTTATCTGTATTTGCACCCACACTAGCATCACTGCCTAGCTCCACCTCTGATGACCAGGCATATGGTTCTCACAAGAAGCATGCAGTCTAGGTCCCTATCATGTGTGATTCAGAGTAGGCTCCAATGAGCATGTAATCAGCCACCACTAATCTCACAGGAGGCGAAGCTCAGGTGTTAAAGTAGGTGTTGAGGAGATGAAGCATTTCTTGCTCACTCCTTGCCTCTGCTTTAAGGCCCAGTTTCTAACAGGGCACAGACTGGTAAAGGAGTACAACACTTGTTTTGCCACTTATCTATTGAAAAACATGTGCTTTTAATTATAGCTGCCGTGAATGTTTGTATATAGGTTTAAGTGTGAATATATGCTTTCATTTCTTTGGAATAAATACCAATGCAATTGTTTAGTCGTATGACTATTATATTTGTATTTTTATTGTTGAAGTTCTTGCAAAGAGCGTATAAGTAATATGTGTGCACACCTGCTTGTTGGTGTTTAATCCACTTTGCCAATCTGTTTGATTGGTAATATACTTTACCAATCTCTGTTTATAATTGCTGTATTTATAATTTGCAATGTAGGTAACTGTTGATACATCAAATATGTCATTTTGTTTTATGTTTTCTTTTTTTCCTCATTTCCCTATCTCTTTTCTTGCTTTCCTATGAGTCACTTGATAGATTTTTAGATTCCATTTTGAGTTATTCATATTGTTTCTGAGGATATCTATTTTGTTATTTTTTGCAGTGGTTGTGCTGAGTATTAAAATACTCATGAAAGACTAGGGTTGTGGTTCAGTGGTAAAGTGCTTGCCTAGAATGCAGGAAGTCCAGGCTTTCATATCCAGGACTGAGAAAACCAACCAACCAATCAACTGAGAAACAACATGTGGGCTGTCAGAGACTAGTAGTATTAACATTTTTTACTTTGAGTGAAGTGTAGAAGCTTATTTCCATTGAGGTCCACTTACTTGCTACCTTACTTATAGATATACCTTTGCTATATCAGAAGATGTCTTAGTTACTTTTCTTGTTGTTGAGACAAAATACCTGCACCCAAAGTTAAAGGGGGAAAGGTTTACTCGGCTCAAAATTTGTAGAGGTTTTAGCCTATAATCAGCAGGGTGGCATGGCAGACAGGTAACACAGAGGAGAAACAGTTCATAGCAGGCAGAAGGTAGCAACAAGGGACCTTAACAGTGTCTTTCTGCCACTTTTATTTTACCCAGGCTATTTAGGGGGGGTAGCACTCACACCCTTAATCCTAGTGCCCTTGATCCTAGCAAAACACCATGAATCAATCTCAGTCTTACACACTCTAGGTCCACCCACCCTGAAAAAAGCCTCATCCGTGACTGCATGAGGCTGTGTGGGGACATTAAACACAAATCATAACAATTGGGTACATAAAATTCTTCGATACTACTCTCTTCAGGGGTTATGTCAAACTCCTGTTCTACTGAGCATAGACTGTACTTAGTTACACACAGAAGAACATAAGAGTGATGGTATGTAACTTCAAAGGCCAATTTGTAGAAGGTTTCTCCCCTCATCCCTACTCTGTTAGAAGTCAGCTGCTATGTTGTGAGCAGCCAGACACACATCTACGTGGCAAAAACCTGAGCTTTCTGTAAATAATCAGTTGAGTGAGCCATCTGTTGAGTAATTCTTCTAGCCTCAGTCAGTAAAGATTTTTGATTCAGATTTTATTTTCTTGAGACAGAAGTTTCACTGTGCTATCCAGGCTGGCCTCTAACTCCTAGGCTCAAGCAAACCCCTTCCTTAACCTTCTCAAAAGCTGGGAATTCAGGTAAACTCCAACACACCTGGCCCTTTGATTCAGATTTGACCGACATTTCGATGTTAACCTCATGAGAAATCCTGAGCCACAGCTTACCTGGCTAAGCTACCCCTCAATTTTTGACCTCAGAAACCATGTCAGATAAAAGATGTAGCTGTCTTAAACCACTAAATTTTGCAGTCATTATCCATGCAGCACTACAAAATTTATGCAAATATCAACTATGTAGGAAGACCTACTAAACATACTAGAAAAATCAGGAGAACATTTTAACTTCTTTGAAAAAAAACCTACAGATTACCTTTACTTTGATAATTACAGCAATTAAGATGAAGCTGAGAGACAGATCACTGAGTTGCCTAACTGGTGAAGGATGTTTGGTCTTGTTTTTTGTAATTGGAGTAAAGGAGACTCTAGGACATGAGGTGGGAGAAGTTTCTTCATCTCTTGCTCCCACACACTCGTTTGCTTCCCCACCCTCCCTTCCCTGAAGCTACTAGCTGTTTGCTGGTTTTATGATGTTTGTTTCTAAAGGCTGACCTTGATCACACATGAAAGCATCCCAAAAACTGTGCCATGACAGGTTGCAAAATAATTAGTCAATAGCCAGCATCTGTAAAGATTTACTGTTAAGATCTTAAGCCATCTGGCATGGATTTTGAATATATTATTTGCTCAGTGCTTCCATTCAAGCACTGAATGGAAAGAAACAGAGAAGAGATTCTGATACATGAGATAAAACAGAAACAAAATTAAATATACTGGAAGACCAAAAATTAGATTAAACTGAAATTAGATATACTTGTTAAACTATATTATTTGGTTTTCACAGTATCTATGCTCAACCACTCTAGTCTTATTTTGTATCTGTCTTTAACAACAATTTTTGGATCTGCCTTATGACAAAATACATGAGAAAATCAACTTGGGGTTGTTTTCGATCATGGCTCCAGAAGTTTTATTCAAAGGCTGTTTGGCCCTGTTGCTCTAGGCCTATACATGATGGGGAAAGAATGTGTGGCAGAGAGGTCTGTCCATCACATGGTGGCTGGATAGGCACAGAAAGAAGGGACCATGTCTCGATATCCCCTCCAGAGCCGTGACTCCGTCAGGTCCCACTTCCTAAAAGTTCCCCCATCTCCCAGTAAGACCACAGGCTGGAGTCCAGCCTTTAATATAGGCTTTTAGGAAACATTCCAGCTCCAAACTGTTGCACTAAGTATAAGTATACTGCCTTTGAGTCTTAAGACATTAATTTTTTAACAGCTAAAACAACACTAGAACAATCAATGGAAGCTTCACGCTTGGTGGAGGAGTGTGACAGTCTGTTGGGAATTGAGGGGAGGAACATTTGTGTAGAAGCTACATTGGAAGGTACAAAGAGAACTCAAAATCTTTTTCCTGATTTTCTAATACATTTACTATGCCTTCCTGCATACTTGGAGTTGCATGAATGCTTACTGCAAAATTTAGTATTTTAAGACAGCTAATATTTATTATCTGATATGATTTGTAGGGTCAGGAATTAAGGAACTGCTCAGGTTTTCCCATGAGGTTAACATCAAAATGTCTGAATCAAAGGGTCAGGTGGAATGAAGTGTACCTAATGTTTGACTTTTTTGGGAGGTTGAGGAAAGAGGATTACTTGAACCCAGGAGTTGGAGGCCAGCCTGAACAGCAGAGTGAGACCCCTGACTTAAAAAAAGGTCCTTGGTGGTGGTAGCTCAGGTCCTCCTCCTTTGTTGCCATGTGTTGGCCCTGCCACTGATAGCAGTACTATCCTGTAGAAACCTTCCACCTCTTCTTAATTTATCAGTTTCTTATCTGTTATTCCCTCATGCAGTGGTGGTCAAACTTCACTATGTTCAGAACCACACAGAAGCCTAATTATCAGAGATTTCAGGATCTGCTACTAGAGTTTATGGTATAGCACTAAACCTGAGTGATTTGTGTTCCCGGAAAGTCCCTGAGGGCTCCTGTTGCTGCTGCCTGCCAGACAACACAAAGAACCACTGCCCTGAAGTTTTAAGATTGGTTGGAGATACCAAGGATTGAGCTGAACATTTAATACAAAGTTCCGAAGGTGAGGATAAGAGCTAAGGCAGCTAAGAAAATCACCACACTGCTGTGTAAGAGCCATAAAAGAGATCTGTCTTAGCACTTAAGAAAGGAAAAGGAAGAGAAGTGAGTAAGATGGCCTGAGTCCATGGAGTCAAGTAAAGATCAAGGTAGTTACTAACATATACCTGGTAAAAAGTCCTTGGAGAACATTAAAAATTCCTCCTGAATATCTGAACAAATGTTAAAATATGTGTGTGTGTGAGAGAGAGAGACAGACAGACTGACAGAGAGACAGAGACAGAGAGACAGACAGAGAGAAGCAGAGAGAGAGAGAGAGAGAGAGAGAGAGAGAGAGAGTATGAGAATTTCATTGTGTTTGTATGTGAGGATGTTTAGGCAGATGCTGACTTTTGCTGAAGTCTGAAGCTATTTAGAACAGAGGTAGCATATTTGTGATGGTGAGGTACTCAGCAGACTGAAGAAGAAGTAGGATACAGCTAGAGGTGATCTAACACACATTAGTCCCTATACCACTTTTCTCCTCTCACTGTCATTTATAACTAGTTATCTTAGAGGAGTTGGGCTTCTACAGGAAATGATAATGGAGGTTTACATCAACCCTATCTTGTTCTCTTGGAGACAGAGAAACCTCAGCCAATGTCTAAGTTATGCTTTATTTTGTGTATGGTTCTCATCAACATTGTGCTTACTCTTATGTCTACTTCAGGTAAGCAAGTGCAACACATTTCTTCAAACTATAACCTTGAGAGACTCTGGTCTTTTACATGAATTCATTGGGTGTTGTCTGGAGGTGGCAGTTACTTATCATTTTGATTTTGACCTCCAGATGAGGCTTAAATATTTTTAGGATTCTGGAAAGGGAGGAGCACCTATCTGCCTGAGGAAGACTAGAGGGGCAGGACCTTGACAGCTCTGTTCTGACTGAGAGAGCAAGGGGGATGCTGTGGGGCATTGTACCTGTTACTTCCTGACATTTTCTCTGTCCTAGGAGTTCAAATATGTAGGGGTTTACCCCCCTGCTTACAAATTCATCTTCTTATCCTTTTTGTCCAAAATCTTTGAGTGCATGAGACAAGGAAGGAAAGGAGGAACATCTACTTTGTGCCCCTCTTCCTTAGCTGCCCTGAGATCTCTACGCCAAAGTATTGCATGAGTTCAGAAAAAGAAACAATTCATTAAAAAATTTCATTTGAGGCTACTGCCATACTTCAATTTAGTAGTAATTAAAAGCATGGGGAAGTGTTGTTTCTTAACATCTCGTTCAGCTAGAGAGTATTAGCTGCAATGGTCAAGGATATTAAATATGGAAACCTTTAAGGGTGGTGGTGGTGAATCAGGAATCCTTCATACTGCCTATCGAAACTCCAGACATTAGTTCAACTCTTCCTGCAGTTTCATATATTGAATTCCTATGGAGGATGAGAAGTTTCATTCAAGCATCAAAACTCCTGTAAAAGATGAAGTCTTGGCATGTGGAGAGAGTGCTTCATCAGAGCTACCAGAGCAAGATACTCTTCTTCCTGCTTCTGGTATACTGACTTTCCTCTTCCCTGTGGGTTTTTGTACTGTTCTCCCTACTCTCTATGGTGTCTTTCCTGTGTGTTTATCACTGTTCTCTGACCATAAAACGGTCTTACAGTTTCCGTTAGTGGCAGCCATTGCATTATCACCAACAGAATCCCACCTGGGCTCTTCCCAGAGGGTGTGCCGTCTTTGTTCAGCAGATGATTAACAATAGTGAGCAAGCATGATAGCCACTGAAGCTGCAAAAGAGGAACCAGTTTTCATTACTTGATTTATTAGTTGATTTATATTTTAAAATGAAAAAAAGAATAAAAACAATGATATAGAATTTTGAAACAAAATAATAGATTAGCAATGGTTAATATATTGTATAATCTTCAAAGTAGTTGAGATTAAAAAATGATCAAAGAATCAAACAATGAAAGCACAAACTGTTCTTTTTGATGAACAGATTAGTAATATAGTTATCTATCATATATATGTAAATATATATGATCTTTTCCCTTCCCTGTTCTTTTCACCTATCTATTGCACATTTTAAATCTTATTTTCGCTCAGTTTTTTACACTAGGGAGACAATACAATATTTACACATGCAAGTCAGATTCAGTTCACTTGAGTATGGTCTCAAATTGTATCCATTTACCCATAAAAGCCTCAAGTAGATCTTTTATTCCCTTTGTTAGAGTGATTCCTAAGTATTTAATTTTTTTGGATGCTATTGTGAAGGATTCTGTTTCCCTAACTTTTCTTTCAGTGAGTTTATTGTTTGTGTACAGGAATGCTATTGATTTTTGAGTTGACTTTATATCTAGCTATGCTGCTGAATTTACTTGTTAACTCTAGTAATATTTTGGTGGAGTTTTTAGGGTCTTCTATGTAGAGTCTCATGTCATCTGCAAATAATGATAATTTAACTTCTTTCTTTCCTATCCTTATTACTTTTATTTTTTTCTCTTGTCTAATTGCTCTTTTTGATGTTACCAGAACTATATGGGATAGGAATGGTGATAGTGGACATCCTTATCTTGCTCCTGATTTTAGAGTGAAAACTTCAGTTTTTGTTTATTTAGTGTGATGTTGACTGTTGGTTTGTCAAGAAAGGCTTTTATCAGACCATTTATTTTATTTCATAGAGACCATTTATTCCAGTTTTCTGTAGGGTTTTATCATGAATGAGTGCTGGACTTTATCAAAAACCTTTTGTATATCTATTGAGATGTTTGTGTGGTTTTTGCCTTTGATTCTGTTGATGAAGTGTATTATGATTATTGATTTGCATATGTTGAACTATCTCTGCATTCCTGGGATGAATCCCACTTGGTCATGGTGTATAATATTCTTGATGATTTGCTGCATTCTGTTTGGTAGTATTTTATTGATGATTTTTGCATCTGTGTTCATTAGGGAAATTTGACTGTAGCTCTCTTTTTTGGTTGAGTCTTTCTCTAGTTTTGGCATCAGAACAAAAGAATGAATAGGGAGAATCACTTCCCTTTCAATTTCATTAAAGAGTTTGAGGACTACTGGCATTAAATCTTCTCTAAATTTCCTGTAGAATTCAGTCATGTATCAGTCAGGATCTGGGCTTTTCTTTGTTGGTAAGTTTTCAATTATGTTTTCAATTTCTAACTAATATTGGTTTATTCAAAATTTGTGTGTTTCTTCTTGATTCAACTTTGGTAATTCCTACATTTCTAGGAATCTATTCATTTCTTCTGTGTTCTCCAGCCTATGCAATTTAAGATTTTCAAAGTGATCTCCTAAATTTCCACAAGATCTATAGTGATTTCACCCTTTTCCTTCCTCATTGGATAAATTTGAGTTTTTCTTTCCTTTTCTTGATAAGGCTGGCTAGGGGTTTATCAGTTTTATTTATTCTTTCAAAGAGCCAACGCTTCGATTCATTAAGCTTTTAAATTGTTTCCTTAGTCTCAATTTCATTAATTTCTGTTCTCATCTTTATAATTTTCTACCTTCTATGTGCTTTGGTCTTTTTTTAAAAAAAAACTTGAGGTGCAGCATTAGGTTGTTAGTTTGTGCTCATTCTGTTTTCCTGATGTGAGAATTCACTGCTATATCACTGCCTCTCACAGGTTCTGGGATGTCTTATCTGCATTTTCATTTGATTGTGTATATTGTTTAATTTCTTCTTTAATTTCATATGTGAACCATTAGTTGTTCAGGAGAGTGTGTTTCCACATATTTATGCAGTTTTTATAGTTTCTTTTGCCATTAATTTTCAATTTCAGTGCACTATGATCAGATAATATGCATGGGATAGTTTCTATTCCTTTACATTTACTTAACTTTTTTATGGATGAGTATGTGGTATTCACCCATGTGCAGCTGAGAAGAATATATACTCTGATGTTGCGGGGTGGAACATTCTGTAAATGTCCATTAAATCAATTTTTCACGTTTGGTTCAGTTTTGTTATTTCTTTGCTGACTTTTTGTTTAGTTGATCTCTGTGACAATGAGGTATTAAGGTCCCTCATTATAATTGTGTCATTGCCTATTGGATTTTTCATGTCTATTAATGTTTGTCTTATGTAGTTGGTTGCTTCCATATTTGCTGCATATATATTTATGACTATTTCTACCTCTTGAATTTTTTCCCTAACAAGTATATAGTAACCTTCTGGATCTCTTTTGATCATTCTTGGTTTGAAATTCACATTGTCTGCACACAGAATAGCTACCCCTGCTTTTTTTCTGTGTTCTTGTTGCATGGAATATTGTTTTCCATCCTTTGACTTTCAGTTTATGAGTTTCTTTTTGAGTTAAATGCATTTCTTATGTATAGCATATTGTTGGATCTTGTTTCTTGATCCATTCTGCCAATGTTTCTTTTGATTGATGAATTGAGACCATTTACATTGATGATTATAACTGATATGTATTGGCCTATCTTTGTCATATTATCTTCCTGCTGTTGGTTCCCTGCTTTTTCCTTCTTTTTAAATCCTTGTCCTGCCTGGTGGTTTCTTTCTGTTGCTGTTCTGGGAATGTGGTCATTTTTATCTCTGTCTAGAATATCTGTCAGTACTCTTTCTAGGGTTGGTTTGGTGGACATGAATTTTCTCAGTTGTTCTTTGTCATGGAAGTATCTTATTTGTCCACTAATTTTGAAACAGTTTTGCAGGTTAATCAATCTGGGTTGGAAATTATTTTCTTTCTGGACTTAAAATACTTCACTTCAGACTCTTCTTGACTTGAGGATTTGTGTTGAGAAGTCAGCTGTGATTCTAATGGGCTTTTCTTGATAGGTGATCTGTTTCTTTTCTCTAACAGCTTTTATTATTCTGTTTTTGTGCTGAATTTCTGGAATCTCGATTATTATATGTCTGGGTGTAGATTTATTTTGGTTATGGCTGTTTGGAATTCCTTATTCCTCACTTATCTGTATATAAGATTCTGTTCCCATGATTGGGAAATTTTCTATTACTTTTATAAATAGTTTTTTCTTAAATGTCATTTGTGTTGAAAATTGCTTTTTCATTGACACCCATCAATCTTACATTGTTTTTCTTTGCATCATCTTGGAGCTGTTGCATTGTTATTTCATGGTCTCTTTAAGAGATCTTTCCTTTCATGATGGCTAGCTGTGATCCTGTCTTTAAGGTCTGAAAGCCTATCTTCAGTTTCATTCAAGGGATTTTAGTGGAATTTTTAATTTCCTGTATATCTCTTTGAATCTGTTTCATGTATTCTGTTTCTTTCTTATCTTGTTCATTTAAGGTTTCATGATTTTCCTATGGTCCTGTATTTTTTTTAGTCTATGTCTTTTCTAGCTATGCTGAACAATTCCTTCATTAAGATTGTCATTTCTCTTTTCTTTTTTTTTTTTTTTTTTTTTTTTTTTTTTTTTTTTTTTTTTTTTTTTTTTTTTTTTTTTTACCTGAGAGATTATTTCTGATCTGATTTCCTGTATAACCTTATGGAATTGTTTCTTTACTTCACTTGCCATCTTTTCTGAAATTTCAGGTGTGTGTCTTTCAGTGTCTCCTATGTGAATGTTTCTTCTACTTGTGCCAGTGGGCTGAGGCTCTGAGATTACATTTTGCTTTTTTGTCTTGTCATTTTCACCTCTTGGTTCATATTTTGTACTTTTCAATCTTGCTAGTTTTGCCTGTCCATCATTTGTATCTTATTCAGTGTCCTACTGTGCGACTGGCATTCATCCAGTTGCTGGGTTCCATAGTGTAGGGGAGGGGTCGGTTACCTGAATTCCTCTTGTGAGTCCTGGATTTTTCCTAGGCTGACTAACTAGCCTAGGAGTGTTGATGTGAACCAGTCCTTAGCTCATATTGTTACTGCAGCTTTAGGCTTTACCAGGTCATCAGACTCACCTGTCCATGGTGTGCACCCCAGCTGGGGCCCTACTGTGTCACTGCGGATCTTGCAGGCCCTCCAAGGTTTCCGTGGGTAGGGGACAGTCTCACCCATGCTCTCACCTGTCTGTTGTGGTCCTCTGGGTGGAAGGAATAGTTGCCTACAATCTTGTGGCCCTCTTAGGTTCTCCTGGTGGGGTGAGGAAGTCACTGAGGCTTATGCTTGTTTTCATTATTTATATTCTGTCAAATTTGTTCATTACTCCTTTGTGTAGACATTAGCAGGTAATCAAAAATGTGTCCTTGAAAAAATAGTTGTTTGTAAAAATTGATGAATTTAAACTTTTCTGCTAATTCTTCAAAACTGCATAATAACTTATTAAAAGAGTATTGACAGCTTACAAGACTGGTGGAAAACTAAGCAACAAGACCTGGTTAAGGTTAAGAAATAGAGGTTTTGTTTTATCCAATGCTTCAAATCCCTGAATGAGAGAATTTGATTAGATCAGACAGAGTACCTTGTCTCCATGTTGATTCCAACCATCTATATTGTTGGGAGAAAGGACAGGAATTATAGCCACTGTGACTAAATAATAATGGCAAACAACACATGCTTCCCTCAACCCAGGTGCTACAGTGCTCAAAAATAATTCTAATGAAGCAAATTAGCGACTATTTAGTGGAATGAACTAAATTTAGATTCTTGCCACACACCATCTTGAAATATGAATCACATGTAAATGAAGTAGAAAAACACATAATCTTATCATTGGGGGAAATGGTTCTCAAACTGGGGGTCTCAGGACCATCAGTGTGGACATCAGTGGAAACTTGTTATTTTTACCACTCCAGACCTAGTAAATCAAAATCCCCAGCTGAGAACCAGGAATCATTCTAAATGATTCTGATACAGCAAAATTTAACATATATGTGAATCACTCAGAGATTTTTTAGAAGTGCACATTTTATTTATTAAACCTGAAATGCTGTATTTTAAACAATTCACAGGTGATCTTATGGTTGCTGGTGGAGGACCAGGTGTTGAACAACAAAACTTTGGAAATATTGAAAGATAAAACACATCACAATATCAAACTGCTGAAAATCTGTAGACAAAAGTCCAATGAAAACTGGAAACCTTTGTAAAAGCATGTTTGCCTACATCTTCAGGAAGTTATATGTTTTGGGAGGAAGGGACTTCTTACATCTACAGGCAGGCTTAAAAACTGGATTAGTTATGCAGCTTACATAAGGTTACCCTGAAGTCAAGGGCACATGCTTCAAAGTGTCTTAATCTCAATATGTAAAAAACATGCAACAATAGTGGACTCTATGTTTTCAGTTATCTTCTATTTTGACTTGTTCATGACAGACACATTATATTTCATACATTTAAATTTGTAACTCAAAGTCTGATGCTAATTAAGTTGCTAAGCTGTGACCTATAAGGGGGGAAAGATGGCTAGATGACTCAGGTTGCTGATTACAATTTATGTCTTTCTTTCTTGGACAAATGATCATGTCTAGAATTTTAAGTATCTGGGTATTTAATAAACAGGCATCTAAAGCTTTTGATAATCTGGTTCAATTTCAAGCAAACTGATATTAGTGACATTGAAATCTGATCTCATTTGCTTGTCAGTGGCTCAGTGAGAGTGGGAGGCCATCCAACTGGGTACGTGAACTGTCTTGGTTACTTTTCTGGGGTTGCTGGGACAAAACACCCAATGCCCAAAATTAATAAAGGAAAGGTGTATTTAGCTCACAGTTTGTGGAGGTTTCAGTCCATAATCATCTGACTCCAAGCCAGGGTGGCATGGCACAGGGACAACAGTTCAAGGTGGCAGAAGACAGTAAAAGTAAAAAGAGCACAAAAGAGGGAGCAAGCATCTTTTCCTGCCTTATGCTGTATGCAGGCTACCTGCCCTCAGGTGGGTGTAGCACTCACACCACCTCTGTGCCCTCCTCTTGCACAGGCTGAAGATGTTTACAAAGTAAGATCCCTGGCCTCCTGCTAAGTCACTTAGTCAATCTTCTAAACTTCTCAAGTTGACACAATGAACAACATCCTAGAGCAGTGAGGGCATGTCCTCTGAACACTAGAATGTAGAACCGCTAGGTTACTTAGTTACCCTTTTAGATTTCTCAATTTGGCACAATATATTAACCATAACAGGGACCTTCCAAGTTAGGTCTCTGAGGCTCTGTTTACCAATGTTTTCATTTCTGTGGTATTGATTTCATTATCAGATACTTGTGATGCCTTGAGTTTTTACATCCAAAGATTTTTATTTAAAATACTTTTGTTTTCATTCTCATCTAATGAATTAAAAAATTTGAGAAGACCTGCCACACACCAAGATCACCAAAGTATATATGAAGATATCACTCACTACTAGCAAAATTAAAAGAAAAGCTTTATAAAGTTCATATTTAGAGTTATTTCTATGGGATTCTTTGAGAGGCCAAATATGTATGATATTAATGATAAACCAACAAATGAAATTTACTCAATCTTTCAAAATACTCATTAACTTCAATAAGAAATAGAATCAAACGATTTGAAATTAAGGGAGTCCCTCTTCCTATAAAGATTTTGTTTGTTATCAAAAAGTAAAGAATATATATATATATATGAAAAATATTGATAGTGTTATATTCAAGGAATTTATTCTGATGCATCTAAATTAACATTTTTATAAATAATCAGTATGGTAATTATATGTATTTAAATAGCAAATGATGAATGGGACAATAGCACAAGGGGGAATAATGACTGCTCCACACTTAAAGTTAAGGTATAGTTGCATCTGCAATGCATTTCAAATATTAGTGTCTGATATCTCAGCTTGCTAGAGGCTCAGTTAACCTTTGTATTGTGAGACTTTTCTGGAAAATGGCTTCCCTAGAGGATTATGATTAAAAGTAAGATTTTATGCTTCTTTAAATTTTTATTGAGGTATATTTGACACTTAAAGACTATGCATATTTAAGGTGTGTACAATTTAATGACTTGATATACATATTGTGAAATAATTGTCACAATATAATTAATATGACCATCACTTCAAATAGTTACCACTTGAAAAAAAATTTTTTGTGGTAAGAACACTTAAGATCTCTCATAGCAAATTTCAACTTTTCTTAGTCAGTTTTCCAATCACTAAGCATAATACCTGACACCCACAAATTAAAGGTTTAGAGATTTAATTTGTCTCATGATTTTGCAACAGCAAGTAGAAACACCAAAATGATGTCCAGGATTTGGAGGCAGATTTGTTTTCATTTACAGGCACTGATTGGGATCATTCCCAGAATATCGGGCTCTGATCTCTGGTGGTCTAGGGCTTTTATATGATACACAATTAGGAGGTACAAAGAGGGTATAAAGGCAAGACAGACAGCGTGGCAGTTCTTCTGATTAGCTGGCAGGGTGAGATTATCAGTTACAAGGGTAAAATAATGATCAGTTTGTGAAGCTCGGTACATGGTACAGTCAAGCATCCTGCATGGTCAGTTATGCCCTCATGGTTACATGGGTCAAGAAAGTAATTACAAAGCCATGAAGTAGTTGAAGAGGTAGGTAGTTTCTGAAGAACAAAACTTCGAAAAGAACAATCTCTTTTGTACAGTTTTTCTCTTTCAGTTTCAGTCCACGGTGAGCCGGTTCTAAAGCAGAAACATCATGGTAGAAAGGCATGGGGGAGCAAAGACAGTTCATGGTGGCCAGAAAGGAGAGCCAGAAAGAAGTGTTGAGAGAACAGACTAGGGACCATACACATTGCCCAAGGCCATGCCTCCATGATCCACCCAGATACTTTGCCAATCTGCTGGATGTCTCAGTCCAATCGAGTTGACAAATCAGGATTAATGGTCATGCAAGTATACAATAAGCTATTGTCTTTTATATTACATTACTGTACACTGGGGCTCCAGAAGTTATTCATCTTATATAAATGAACTTTGGATTCCTTGACCACATGTACTTGCCCTTCCTTTTAGCCCTTGATAACCACTACTGTATTCTAATCTTTGTGTTCATAAGTTAAACTATTTTAGATTCTGCATCTAAGTGAAAGCATGCATAGTTGTCTCTCTGCATGTGGCTTATTTCATTTAGCATAATATTTTACAGATTTTATTCCAAATAGAAAGATTCATTTGTTTTTAAAGACTAAATATGATTCCACTATATATTTCATAATTTTCCAAAAGCTGATGGATATATCAGTTATTTTCATATCTTGCCTGTTGTGCATAATACTGCAGTGAATATGTAAGTGCAGATATCTCTCTGAAATTCTGATTTTATTTCCATTGACATATACTCAAAAGTGGGATTGCTGGATCATTTAATACTTTTATTTTAGTTTTGGAGGAAATTCCACACTATTTTTCATAATGGTTGCATCAATTCTGATTCCAAACAACAGTGTACAAAGGTTTCCTTTTCTCCATTCGTATCAATAACTTTTATCTTTGTTCTTTCTAATAAAGCCATTCTAACAGATGTGAGGTGATATCTTTTTGTGTCTTTTATTTGCATTTTTCTGATAATTAATGATGTTGAGCACATGTTTATGTACCTGCCTGCCATTTATACATCCTTTAGCCTTCTATTTATTTTTTAAATGGATGATTTATGGAACTCCAGGACTTAATGTTTGCCCTGCTGGATTTTGGACTTTCTTTGGTCCCAATCCTTTGTATCCCATTTGTACCTTTTGGAGTAGTAATGCTTGTCTTGTGCCATTGTATGTTGGAAGTGTTTAACTTTATTTTCATTTGTGCAGGGGCTTGCAGCAAGACTTTGCCATAGATCTCGGTGAAGGCTTGGGACTTGGACTTTTCAGCAATGCTGAAACTGTTAGGACTTTGGCAACTCTTGAAGATGGACTAAAAGTCTTTTGTATGAAGGATATGAATGAGTCTTTGGAGGGTCAGGGGTGTAATATTATGGTTTATGTTCAGATGGCCTCCCCAAGCCTCATGCAATCATGGAGGTGGCTGAATCTAGTGGAACCATGCAAGCCATTTGGAGCTCACAACTTGCTACAGATTGTCTCAAATGGTGCACATGGAACTCCAGGACTTAATGTTTGCCCTGCTGGATTTTGCACTTGTTTTGGTCCCAATCCTTTGTATCCCCCTGTTCTTAACTTTTGGAATGGAAATGTTTATCTTGTGCCTTTGCATGTTGGAAGGGTTTAACTTTGTTTTCATTTGTACAGTCCTATGAAGTTAAGGGTTTGCCTTCCACCTAGGTGGAACTTGGGACTTAAACTTTTCAGCAATGCTAAAACTGTTAGGACTTTGGCAACTCTTGCAGATGGACTAAATGTTTTTTGCATAAAGGGTTAAAGGGCATGAGTCTTTGGGGGGTCCAAGGACAAAATGTTATGTTTCTAATGTAATACAATGTTGATAGACTTAATGCTGTTTCTTAAGGATTGTTAAGCTGTGTTATAATGTTCAAGTTTCAAAATATTAAGAATAAGCCTGTCTTGTATCTGAAAACTGGTTTAAAGAAATGTGTCTGCTTGCCAAATTGACAAGGGGTGGGTTGTTATGGTTGATACATTGTGTCAGCTTGAGAAGTTTAGAAGTTTAACTGAGACACTCAGCAGGAAGCCAGGGTTCTTACTTTGCAACTATCCTTATCCTGTGCAAGAAGAAGGTGCAAAGATTTTGTGAATGCTATATCCACCCTGGAGGGAAGACGGATAGCCCACATACAGTATAAAGGAAGAAAAGAGCAAATACTTGCTCTTGCCTTTTTTGCTCTGGATGCTGCCTTATAGTGTTGCCCCAGTGTCATGCCACCCTGCCTTGGAGCCAGCTAATTATGACTGAAACCTCCAAAAACCTCTTCAGAGTCTCCCAGTTAAACTTCTAAACTTCTCAAGTTGACACAATGTATCAACCATAACAAGATGTAACTTAACAGATAGTGCTGGAGCAATTAGGAATTCGTAAACAAAAAACTTCTGCACATGTCTCATACCTTACACAAAAATTAGTTCGGTGAACAGAATTATTCTGAGTAAAATCCAATTCATATTCTTTTAGGCATGAAGGACATTGGACAGGTTTGCTAATGAGGAATTCTCTTATATATTATATGGTAATATGCTGATTACTCCTTTAGTTTTGAGAAGTTGCTGTACTGGGTATAGAATCCCCATTGACAGTTTTCAACACTTTCGATGTCTCTCTGCTTTTTTATTTATTTATTTATTTATTTATTTATTTTTGTGGCACTGGGGATTGAACTCACAGCCTCGTGCCTGCCAGAGCAGGTGCTTAAGGCACTGAGCCAAACTCCAGGCCCTGGTCTCTCTGCTTTTAATCTTTATGGTTCTGATGAGAAATTGGCTGTTGTTAACCTCTTGGAGGTTCTCTTATGTATAATGAATCATTTTGCTCTTGGATATTTTCAAGATGATTTTTATCTTTTAACAACTTGATTATGTTACGTCTTGGTGTAAATCCCTGAGTTTATTTGTATATATCATTACTTTTGGGTGTGTAGATTAATTTACTTTATAAAATTTTGGGATTTAATCACTCTTTTTGTTTCCAATAATTCTTTTTGACTCTTTCTTCTCACCTTCTCATACTACCAATATGAATATTGTTATAGTCTACCCCGGGATGAACAAAACTCACGGAACACTTGATGAATTTGGAGTGGAGCGTTTATTGCCAGGCCTGGAGACACAGTCTCATTTAGAGCCAATTAGAGACTGTGTGTCCCTCAGCGGCCTGTAGAGGCTTATAAAACATTAGAACAAAGAGAGGAGGGGTCTTGCAAGCATGGGTACAGAAGCAGAT
>RJWM01035237.1:0-19101 GCA_004363535.1 Dasyprocta punctata | reverse complement strand
CAAAGCAACAACAACAACAAAACCAGCTGAAAAGGAAAGGAGAAAGGACTTCAGAATGATTTGAATTGGGACACAGATCCATCAGTCCTTGGTGTTTCTGTTATCTGAATATCTTGAGTCACATTATTCCATTCTCATTTCCATCCTCATTGACATCTCAAAGGAGCATTTCACTCATTTTGTTAGGATTCAAAATTTCAATCCAGTATCTATCAGGATCATGAATAAATGCCAGGCCTTTCATGTTACCATCATTAGAATTTCTTACAAATCTGACTCCCAGTTCTTCAAATCTTTTACAAGCACTATATACATCAGGAACAGCAATTCCAATGTGACCAAATCCCCGAGGGTTTGAATAATCATTGTGGTAACCCTGAGTGTCATCATTTTCAGTGCCCCAATTGTGTGTCAACTCAAGTGTGACTTTTCTAGAGAATGCTATTTTTTCATTTTTATCTTTGGAGATATCATTTTTATCCTCATAAGCCAAGAAATAGAGTGAAAATTTCATAGTAGGAAAATCTAATTTTTGGAGTAGTGTCATTCCAAGAAGTCTACTATAAAAATCCAACAACTTCTTAGGATCCTTAACTCGTAACATAGTCTGCTGCAACTGAAAATCCTTGGTGCTGGGGTCTGCGTCAGAGCAGCAACTGAATGCAGCCTCATCGACGAGGCCGCCACTCACAGGGCTGAGGTTTGGCCATAGCCATAGCCACAGTGAAGTATCAGGGACAGGGGACCGAGCTGTTACCCTGTGCTGCTTCCACATGAGACAGTGTGATGGCGCTGCCTACATCCCAGCCTTTAAAAAAAAATTTTTTTTCCCTTGGTTTTGAGACAGAGTTGCACTAAATCACAAAATTGCCCAGATTTCGTTCCAACTTTAAATCCTCCTACCTCACATCCTAGAGTGCTGGGATTACAGGCATTAAATACCATGTCAGACTAAATTTAAAGTCTTATTTTATCATGTAAACGAATGGGGACAACTTCTTCATGCTTTGTTATACATAAACAGGAGTAGAGAAACCATTGTATGCTAATTTGTGCCCCTTCCAAACATCATGATCATGTAGATGTGTGCTATCTAAAATGGAAACCACTAGCTATACACAGCTATTGAGTACTTGCAATATGGCTAATCTGAATTGGGACATGCTATTTCTCAAAAGATTATGAAGATAGTACAAAAAAAGAATGTAAAATAATCTCAATAATTTTTATGGACCAGGTGTGATGGTACATGCCTGTAATCCCAGCACTCCAGGAGGCTGAGACAGGAGGATCACTTGAATCAAGGAGTTTGAGGCCAGCCGGACAACAACAGCCCATTCCAAAAAGAAAAAAAAAATTACCACGGAAATTTTAATCACATGTCAGTCTTGAGTCTTTCCCCTTTAATTCATTTTTTGTAAATGCAGCTTATATTTTATGGCAATAACTCTCAACCAGCAACTCTTCTCTGCAGGAAACATTTGCCAATATTTGGAGACATTTTTGCTTGTCATAAGCAGGAATATGCTACTGGCCTCTAGAGGGTATGGACTTGGGATGTTGACAAATACTATACAATGCACAAGCTAGTCTCCAAAGAAAGGAATTATCTAACATGAAATGTGTGCTGTATCTCTGTTGAGAAACCCCTACTACAGAGTAACAGAGAAAGAAATAAGAAAACAGACTTTTTAAATTTCCCTTGCCAAACGGCCACATATTTTTGGACCTGAACTTGGAAGGAAGAGGGAGTGCAGGCAGAAAACTTCCAAACTCATTTTATAAAATGGCTGATGTACTACAGCTCTGCAAATACTTAGGGTAGGGAAATTAGGAAGATTGAGACAGAAGGCACTGTAATTGGATGAAGAACAGATTAAATGGAATTCTTACCCATTACCTTGTGAGTAACAAAAAGATAACAAGGGAGAAGGTAATCAAAACAATTTTGGCTACTTTTCATTTTCACTCTCTAGTACAGTTGGGTTTTCTTTCCTGATGGAATTAAAAAAAAAAAGCAAGAAGGAAGATTTTTCTTAATTTAAGAAATGTTAAGCACCACAAAATAAAGTGTTAGGATTATGAGGAAGCCAATTGGAAAACTAATTTTAGTTCCAGAATGGATAGGGAAAGTATAGTAAGTATATAATTTCTTATTAACAATTAATTTTCCATGAGACATATTTGGTAAAAAATCTTTTCCATTTCTAGGAAGTTTCTCTTCAGCTATCGTTCTGTAATAAGAGACTCTGGAATCATACCTCCTAGTAAACTAACTGAATGAACAGAGCTAAGTAGAAACAGTTAAGCATGACTCAAAGAACAAAGATAGTGGGAACTGTAAATCAGACCAAATCTCAGCAAATGATGTCTTACATTTATTTATTTATTTATTTATTTATTTACTTATTTATTTATTTATTTTCAGTACTGGGGATTTAATTCAGAGCTATATGCTCAACCCTTTTAAAATATTTTTTATTTTGAGACAATGTCTCCCTGAATTGCCCAGGTTGGAACTTGTGATCTTTCTGTCTCAGTCTCTCAAGCATCTGGTGATTACAGATGAATGCCACCATACCTAACTCCTAGATTTTTAATTTTTAAAAACAGAGGTATAATATATAGAAAATTCACAAATCTTAAATGTCTCAATGAATTTTTTTTGTACCAGGAATCGAACTCAGGGCCTCACACTTGTGAGGCAGGCGTTGTGCCACTGAGCTACATCCCTGGACCATCAATGAATTTGTATATAAGTAAATATCTGCATAATCATCACTTAAGATATGAGCCAGGTACTGTGGTAATTCTGGCACTCTGGGAGGCAGCGGTAGAAGGATTGAAACTTTGACACCAGTAAGGAGAAATGTAGCAACTTAGTGAGATCCTATGTCATAATAAAAACAAAGAAGGACTGGGTATATAGTTCAGTGCAAGGCCCTGAGTTCAATGCCCAGTACTTGCAGAAATAAAAAGATGAAACATTTGAGGTACCCCAAAAGGCTCCCTCATATCCTTTTCTTATGTTTTTAAATAAAATAATTATAAGCCGGGCATGGTGGCGCACTCCGTAATCCCAGCACTCGGGAGGCTGAGAAAAGAGGATCATTGCAAGTTCAAGAAAAGCCTGGGCTACAAAGTGAGCCCAAGGCCAGTCTGAACTGCACAGTGAAACCCTGTCTCAAAAACAACAACAACAACAACACCCAAACAAACCAGTATAGTATCTGGCATACAGCATGTATTCAGCTAGTCCTTTGTTTCTTCTCTTTTCTTTCTCTTTTCTTTTTTTCTCAGCACCTGGGATTGAACTCACAACTTCGCGCCTGCCAGACAGGCGCTTAAGTCATTGAGCCAAACTTCTAGCCCTAGCTTTCTTGAGACAGGGTTGCACTATATAGCTCTCAGTGCCAGCCTTGCGCTCACGTTGTAGCCCAAATCGGCCTCGAACTCACAACACTCCGCCTACTCAGCTTCCTGAGTGCTGGGATTAAAGGTGTGCACCACCACGCCCGGCTTCTCTTTTTTTCTATATAGTTTAACCCGACCTTGAACTTAATATGTAACCCAAACTAACCTCAAACTCTTGATTTTTCTGCCTAAGCCTCCTGAGTGTTGGGATTATAGGCATGTGCCACCATGCCTGGCTCCCCCTTTCCATTTTTTTTCTTGGTACTGGGGATCGAACTCACAACCTCGAGCCTGCCAGGCAGGCACTTACGCCACTGAGCTAAATCTCCGGCCCTATTTTTTGAGACAGGATCTCACTATGCAGTTCAGGTTGGCTTTGAACTCACTTTGTAGCCCAGGCTGGTCTCAAACTCACAACGACCTCTTGCCTCAGACTCCCGAGTGCTGGGATTAAAGGCGTGTGCCACCATGCCTGGCTCCCTGTTCCATTTTCAAAGATTAAGGTAGACAGGTATTGTACTAAAATGTAATTTTTTAAATGGAACAATTCAAGTAAGTCAATGTTTAGAAATAGTTCTTTTCCTAATCCTCTTTAGCCAACTCTCTTGGGTGTTTTGCTTCATTTGGTTTTCTTTTCTTTTTTGAGTCTTGCTATGTAGTTCAGGATGGCCTCAAATTCTCAACAATCTTTCTGCCTCAGCCTCTTGAGTGCTAGGACTATATGTGTGCATCACTATGCTGGGCCCTTGGATGTATTTTTGTTTTATTTTTTGTCAAAAGGCAAAAATTTAGTTTTAGTTTGGCCTGAGCTCTTGTTTGTCCTGAGCCTTCTGCTAATAGCAGCACTGAACAAAGTTGAAAAGAAGGCTCAGGACAAATGAGAGCTCAGGCCAAATTAAAGCTAAATTTTTGCCTTTTGACTCTGAGCCAGTCACAAGCATATGGGTGTTAAGAATGTAAGAATTTTAAGCTAAATCCTTAGTAAAGCACTGTGACCAATGAAATTTTTGTGCAAGATGCGTTCAACTCCTAGCCAGACTCATTCCTGAAATGTTATTTTTGGCTACTACAGTTCTAGTTTCTGTGTGGAAACATTTTTAAATGCTCTTGTATCCTGACTTACAATGAATGCAGCTCTTCTTGTTTTAGAAGAGTAGGCGAGGGGAAGGAAACAATCAGAAAACTCTCCATTTATTAGGAAATAAATCCTGAATGCCTAGCTCCTAACCTATCAAGGAAGAATATAAGGAGTTAAGTTTGTATTTGTTTTTGTTTTTTAAAATTTTGTTTTCTGAGACAGGGTCTCGCTTTGTAGCATAGGTTGGCCTTGAACTCACTATGTAGCCCAAGCTGGCCTCGAACTTGTGATCTGCCTGCCTGTTTCCCAAGTGCTGGGATTACAGGAATGTGCTACCATGCCAGGCTTGTTTTGGTTTTTTGAGAATGGATATTGCTATGCAGCTCAGGCTGGTCTTGAACTCACTATGTAGCCCAGGCTGGCCTCAAACTTCAAATGAACTTTCTGCCTCAGCTTCCCAAATGCTGTGATTACAGGCATGTGCTGCCACATCTGGTTTTTATTTGTGAGTCTCAAATGTGACTTATGCAAAAATCTAACCACTCCTTTCTTCAATGTTTTTGGGTTTGGCAGGACTTCATGAATGGAACAGCTTTTGTATAGCATTTATACTTTGGCTTTTGTTTGTTTGTCTGTTTTTTGAGACGGTCTTGCTTTGTAGTTCAGGCTGACTTTGAACTCACTATGTAACTGAGGCTGGCCTCAAACTTGTGGGGATCCTCCTGTCTCAGCCTCCTAAGTGCTGAGATTACCGACATGCGCCACCATGCCCCACTTGGCATATTTTGATAAAAGAAAATATTAAGAAAAAGCCACTAGAATACTGAGAAACTAGGGGGATAAGCTCTGTACAGTGTTATCACTAGTGAACAGGTAGTGAAAAGCATAACTGATCTTTTTTCGAATAATAATCATGCCAACAGATCACACATTCTGAAAGAGAACCGAAACCATCTTGACAAGGCTTCTCATCCTCACCACAGTGCTTCTATTTCCAAGGGACAGTATCATTTGTTTGGAAAATTAAGGGAAGGAAAGGAAGGCAGGAAATAAACACATACATACACATATGTCAAAGCCAACAGAACTTTCATTTTTACCTCAGTCAAGTCTTAGGCTCCTGCTCTTGCTTTTAAATGCTGCTGTTTACTAAGTGAGTCACACATCCTGCTTTGAATGCTTCATGGCTTCTGAATGAATCATTTCAAAGTACAGGATTGTTCAACAAATAAATACAACCACAGCAACAGTACCAGTTCATATGCTGCATGTGTAAGCAAGGTAATTTATAGTAGAAAAATAAGAACAGGAAACTTCTTCCTAAAATACTCTAAGAGAAAGTACCATTGGGGGAATGAAGGAGGACAAACAGAAGAGGAAAACCTCCACCAAATTATAATTAGGTAAATTTATTTATCTGTTTGAGAAAGCTGTATGAATATCTGAAAGACAAGATTTTGGCAGTTGACACAATTCTTTCTCTAGTGACTGGGCATAGTTTTATAAAGTAGTATGAGAAGAACTGTGAAAAGTTTTATCACCCTTTGCTTCAAAAACCTTAACAAGGCATACTCAGAAACATGATGCTTTCCATCTCCATTTCCACAGTAAATTTCATTACAGAAGGAAGTGAGAATTACCGTACCCCGCCATTTGACACCAGATTCCTTTTATTACAGAGGCACCTCAGACAGTTTCAATATGCTGTAGTTCTGCTGTTGAATGAAAGACACTGGTGCCATGTCTCTGTGGGTCAATTTACTTTCTTAAGGTATGACTCTATTGTTGAATTTTATCAACCAAAATGCCCTGTGCATTAAAATGTCAATAAAAAAATAACAAAAAATACTAATTTATAAACAGTACCCTTTTAACTTCCTTCTTTATTTGACAAACTTCTAGTGCTAATTTTATTGCACATCTTTTTGAGAATTTTCTTTTTAGATCCCAACTACCTGAATTTTATAGGTAAGGGTACTAGCATCCCATGGGTACCAACCAGTGTCAAGAACTGAATTCCTCTTTTTATACCACATATGAGGGAGTCTTTGAAAAGGTATATTATAATCAAGTCAACAAGTCAGTAAAATGGGAATAGAAAGAGTGTTTTGAAGTCATGGTCAACACTGAATTGTTTGCTCTTTATCATTATCATCTGGGATTAATATCAACGCATTGTTCTACATCATACTGGCCAATGATATAACTATTTACTTAAGTAGCGTAAGTTTTAAGCACTCAGCCATATCTCATCATTTGTTTTTATTCTGGTTTCTTTTTCCCTCTGGTTTAGGACAAATGTGAAAATTCATGAGCCTCCTAGGTGATACACTGTGACAAGTAACCTGCAGATACCTAATAAATCACAACAAAAGGAAGCTGAATGCCACAGGTCAGATAGGCCAACTCCAATAGGGGCTGGCTAGTGCAGGAAAGAGGATGGTACAGTAGTCCCCACTTACCCATGGTTTCACCTTCCACAGTGTCAACTTTGCTCTGAAAATGTTAAATAGAAAATTCCAAAACTAAGTAATGTGTAGTTTATTTATTCAGCAGTGACGGCAATCAAACCCAAGGCTTTGTGCATCCTAGTCAAGTGCTCTACCACTGGGCTACCTCCTGCCAGTCCTCTGGGTACAAATCCTCCCTTTGTCCAGAGTACCCATGTAGTATATACTACCCACTCATCAGTCACATTAGTACCTATCTCAATTATCAGTTATCAGACTGACTGTCATGGTGGCATGGTGCTTGTGTTCCAATAACCTTTATTTTATTTAATAATGGCCCCAAAGAACAAGAGTAATGATGTTGGATATTTGGATATGCTGAAATAAACTGTAAAACACCTCTTTTAAGTGAAAAGGTGAAAGTTTTCAACTTAGAAAAAAATTCTATGTTGAGGCTGCTGAGATTTAGACTACAATAAGAAAAAAAAGAGAAAAAAATACAATAATATATTTGGAGACAGTACATTTACAGTACTTTGTTTTGTTGTTGTCTTTTATTTCTTGAGATAGGATTTCGCTATGTAGTTCAGGCTAGCCTCACTCATGGCAATCCTCCTGCCTCATCCTCCTGAGTGCTGGGATTACAGGAGTACACTACCATGTCCAGTTGAGAATTCTATTTTCATTTCCACACAATGTATACCAAATAAATTATTCTATTGCATCATCATCTATTGCCCCAAGATTCCATAGAAACAATGATTATATACTCTGGGCTTTGGACAAGAACAACATGGTAAAAGACAGGTACTTTATTATGTTGCTCTTGAAAGTAAGGGAGTTAACTATTACCATTCACTAAAGATGGAACTTGAGGTTACAGCCATACCTTTTTTTATTCCTGGCTGTCCCTCTCTCTCAAAACCTAGTATCAGGTTTTATACTAAACTCTAAGATACTTTTGGAAACTATGCTTAAGAATCAACAAGGACAGATTCATCATCTTTCTTTAGATGGCAGGTATTAACACGTGTCGATTAAGTGGTCAACAGATTTTAAAGGATTACTGTCTAGGTGCACAGGTCCCAGCAGCAATTCAGCTGGTGCTGGTCTTGTGTCAGTTACACAGCTAACTGTTTTCTCCACAGTTTATAGTTAATGGTAGATCTCTTAGTAGTTTACTTTTCAGAAATAGCCACTTAATTGGGATACTATTAAAGTCCCCAAAGGGAAAACTTACAATAAGAAAAACTTCTTTTTTAATCAAAATAATCATTACACACCTTTATGAAACTTTTTTTTTTTTTTTGTACCGGGGATCACACTCATGACGTTGCACTTACCAAGCAAGAGCTTGAACCACTGAACTAAATCCCCGGCCCTAAAACTTCTTTTTGATATTATACATTTTATTTTCAATCTTATCTCTTCCCACTTAATAGGACAATGATGTACAGAGCCCTTGAAAAACACAACAGTTTTATCTTCTAACTTGCTACAGTGTTACAATTCCTTTGATCTGAATGGGTGGAAAGCACAAAGATTCAATGTGAAAAGTGGACATTAATCACTAAATTTAGGAAAGTCTACACTGTGTTTTTGCTTGAGTTGCTGAAAATTTCACCATGGAAAAACAATAATGTAAACACTTCTTTAAAATATAGGAGTTCGGGCAGGGGGTTTAGCTCAGTGGCACAAGCACCTTCCTGGCAAGCACAAGGTTGTTGAGTTTGATTCCCAGTACAAAAACAAAAACAAAAACCACAAATAAAACCCAAAACAAAAAACAACCAACAACAAACAAACAAATAAAATACAGGAGTTCTTGAATGCTTATAATGTAAGCTAAAAGAGGGTATATGAGTCAGTATAGAGACTACAATAACCAAAACTCTGCCCATCTTTGATGGTTTATACACTTTAGTACTATAACAGTCAAATCAAAAGAAAATATAAAACTGGGAGCTGGGCACAGTGACCTGTTATCCCAGTTACTCAGGAGGCTGATGCCAGAGGATCTCAAGTTTGATCCCAGCATGAGTAACTTAGTGAGATCCTGTCTCGAAATTTTAAAAAGGCCTGGGAGCATGATGTCAACAAGAAATATTTTATGGGAGATAAGGCAGGAGGATTACAAGTTTGAGCCCAACCTGGGCAATTTAGCAACTCAGACTTTCTCAAAATAAAACATAAGGTTTGGGGAAGTAGCTTAGTGTAAATGCCTTGGATTCAATCCTCAGTGCTGCAACATATAACCAGCTAGCTAACTAAGTATAAAACACACACATATACTTTAAAATAATTCCAAAATGCATCAAAAAGCTAGCTGTTTATTAATTTATTTAACTTTGTTTTGTTTTTTTGAGACAAGGTCTTACTGTGTAGTTTAGGCTGGCCTCAGACTCACAGCAATCCTCCTGCCTCAGCCTCGTGAGTGCTGGAACTTATACGCATGTGCCACCATGCCTGGCTAAAAGCTTTTGTTTTAGTTTTAAATAAGTTATCAAAGGTTAAGGTCCCTGAGACTCAGTAACTACAGAAGAAACTGCAGGCTAGTGAAGAGATAGGCAAAAGACAAAGTCTCAAATGGTTTTATTGTCTGCTGAACAAACCACAAGCTGGTATGATGCTCTGATTCTGCCTTGGCACCTTAATCTAAAAGAGAAAAACAATCTGACTTGTTGACACATTCCACTGGTTGGTTATCTCTGTGTCTAACTTGTAATTTTTTCTTTTTGGCAGTGTTGGGGATCAAATGTAGGATGTTGCTCATGATAGGCAAATAGCCCAAGTTACATTTTTGTAAAATCAGGCAAACGGGAAACTCCTTCAGCCTTAAAGACATTTTTTAGAATGCTTGCCAGTTACTAGAAGTCTACTTTGAAAGAGGCAGGTAGAGAAGAATGGAATCTATATCGTTTAACAGTAACACACACCCACATACTTCCTGTCAGTCATCTAATACAGCAAGAACTCGGGAGACTGTCCTGATCCAGCCTCATCTCTTGCTGCTCTCAGTTTGCACTTCATCACGATCAAGCAGCCTGCAAAATTTCTCAACACAGGCTGTTTTATTCTTTCATGTCTGCTTTTCTCCAGTTTGTGAGACATTCTCTACTTTCTCTGTGTTGCAAAGTTCTATGTATCTTTTAAAAGTATCACTTCCTTCAAGAACCCTTCCTAAGTATCTATCAGCCCCTTAGGTATTTGCTAAGACTTATATTATCACATATATTACAAAATAATTGCCTTTTTCTTTTGGAGACAGGGTCATGTTATGTATTCCAGGCTAGCCTTGAACTCACTATGTAGCCTAGGCTGGCCTCAAACTCATGGTGATCATCCTGTCTCAGCTCCAAGTACTGGGGTCACCTGTGAGTGTCACCATGCCTGGTTGTAAATGCATATTTATGTGTCTGGCTCCCCTAAGAAACAGTGACTATGTTAATAGCTCATGTATCTTCCTGTCATTTGTGCCTGGCATGGTGCCTGAACATTATAGATGTTCAAAAATTTTTTTGCCAGGCATAGTTGCACACTCCCATAATTAGACACTCAGGAGGCTGAGATAGGAGGATCATGTACTGAAGGCCACCCCTGACTAAAAATGGACAACTTGTCTCCACAAACAACAAAAAAACCCTAAAATTTACTGAACTGAATCCATGAAGCCTAATGAGAATCTGATTGGATTGAGAGAAATATGCATAAATTGGTTTCAGGAAGTCTCAAGGTTAGGGATACCCTGGTAGATAATTGATACTTTGTATATACTAAGTCTCTTACTAGAGACATTTGCAAAAACCTGTATTAATGGCAGGCACCAGGTGGTGAAAACGTTTGATCCCTGGTACCAAAAAAACACAAAAAAAGAAAAAACCAAAAACATCTATATTTCATTTTTTGATTGCAGTCTAAAATGATAATGCAATGTTCCAATTATGTAATACCTTCCACCCTATTACACTGGAATGTAGACAAATCAGGAGGTGCTAATGGGATCTATTATCCTTCATATCACATTACAACAGCCTCATCTGTTAGAGGAAGAAAGGAGAGAATGGATAAATACCAAAGTCATTAAACCACATCAATAGGTGCCAGGGAGAACTAAGGCTGTGGCTTACCTCTGGGAACCAACTCACTATATAGCAAATTGTAGATTTCAACTCAAGAGTGGTAGGTTGAAATTCTTTCCCTACTTGTTTACTAGAGCTGCCCTGACAAAGTACCACAAACTGGGTGATTTAAACAACAGAACTTTATTATTTCACAGTTCTGTGAGAACAGAAGTCTAAAATCAAGGGGTTAGCAGGGTTGCATCCTTGAAGAATGTCAGGGAAAATGTATTCTGTGCTTCTCTTCCTAGCTTCTGGTAGTTTGCTGGCAACCTCTGGCATTGCTTGGCTTGTGACATTACAAATTCAATCTTTTGATGTTCTCTGTATGTGTACGTCTGTGTCCAATTTTCTCTTTTTGTAAGGACAACAGTCTATTGGATTAGGGATCTACCCTACTACATCTGTATGACCTCGTATTAACTATCTCTGTAATGATCCTATTTCCAAATATGGTCATGCTCTAAGGTACTTGGGGAAAGGACTTCATATAAATTTTGAGGGACATAATTTAACCCATAACAGCTCCCAAAGATAAGTCCATGCTCTGATTTCCAGAACATCTAAATGATACTTTATATGGTGATTAAAGATTTTGAGATGAGGTAGTTATTTAGATTGTCCAGGTGAGCCCTATTAAAGTTGATACATTGTGACAACTTGAGAAGTTTAGAAGTTTAACTAAGAGACTCAGCAGGGAGCCAGGATACTTATTTTGTAATAATCCTCATCCTGAGGAAGAAGAAGGCACAGAGATTTTGTGAGTGGCTACACCCCACCCTGGAGGAGTGTGTACAAGGTAAGGGAGGAAAAGAGGCTTATTTCCCCCTTTTGCTCTGGCTGCTGCCTTGAAGTGTTGCCCTAGTGCCATGCCACCCTGCCTTGGAGCCAGCTGATTATGGACTGAAACCTCCACAAACAGTGAGCTAAATAAACCTTTCCTTCTTTCATTTTGGGTGTCGGGTAGTTTTGTCTCAGCAACCAGAGAAAAGTAACCAAGACAGGCCCTCGTTGCCATCATATGTCCTCAAAAAAATAAAAAATAAAAAAGGCACTCAATGGAGATTAGATACACAGAGAAGAGGAAGCAATATGAAGATAGAAGTAGAAGTTAAAGAGGTATGGCCGTAAGCCAAGAAATGCTGACAAGCAACCAGAAGCTGGAAGAGACCAGTGTGCAGTGTCATGGTTAATCCTGATTGTCAACTTGATTGGATTGAGAAACACCTAGGAAATAGCAAAACATACTTCTAGGAGTGTTTGAAGGTGGTTCCAGGGATGACTGATATGTGGGACAGCAAACTGTCGGGGGAGACCTGCCCTGAATATTGGCAGAACCATTCAATTGGCTGGTTGCCCCCCAAGTGGAATAAAAGTGAAAGAGGGAGAAAGTCTGCCAGGCCATGTTCTCCCTTTCTGCTTCCTGGCTACTGTGAGCTGAGCAGGTTTCCACTGCCATGCACTTCCACCAGGATGTTTCTGCCTCGCCTCAGGCAATGGACCCAGCTGACCACAGACTGAAAATGCATCTTTTAAATTGTTTGTCTCAGATATTTTGTCACAATGATGGAAAAGATGATTAAGGGGGCCAAAAAAGGAGTCTCATGGAAAGGCTCCTCAAGAAGGTTTGGCCCTGCCCTATACATTGATTTTAGACTCCTGGCTTCTTAAACTGAGAGAATAAAGTTCTGTTGATTTCTACCCACCTAGTTTATAGTAATTTCTTATAGCAGCCACAGGAATCTAATACACATATAATCTTCTCTTATTCTAAATATAATTATCCCTTTGCTACTCTTAGGCTCCAAAGACACACTTAAATTCCAAGTTATTACACCTACAATCATAATCCCCTCACCTCTCTGCTCCTGAAAATAAACATCACTCAACAGGAACAATAGGCTGGAGATGTGGCTCAGTGCTAGAGCACATGCCAAGCACACCTGAAGCCCTGGGTTTGATCCTCAGTACCATCCAAAAAGAAAAATAAAAAGATCTGCACTGCATCTGGTTTATCATTAACAAATGACCTCATGTACAGAAGTGTGAGAGGCACTCTTCCACTTACCACCTTCCCTTTTCCTATCACAAATCAGATATTCTGAAATAACTGAGGGCCACAGAGTTATATGCCCCTAGCTTTTATGGCAGTGCTGGAGATTGAACCCAGGACCTCACACATAGTAGGAGATTGCTACAGCACTGGGCTACATTCTCAATCCTTTTTACTTTATTATTTTATTTTATTTTATTTTATTTTATTTTATTTTATTTTATTTTATTTTTTGTGGCACCAGTAATCGAAGTCACAACCTTGAGCCTGCCAGACAGGCACTTTAGCCACTAAGCCAAACTTTTGGCCCTGGATTTTTTTTGAGGCTGGGTAGCACTATGTAGCTCAGGCCGGCCCTGAGCTCGCATTGTAGTCCAAGCTGGCCTCGAACTCAGAACGCTCCTCCTACCTCAGCCTCCCAAGTGCTGGGATTAAAGGTGTGCACCACCATGCCCAGCTGTTTTTACTTTATTTTGAGACAGGGTTTTGCTAAGTTGCCTAGGGTGTCCTTGAACTTGCAATCTTTCTGATTTAGTCACCTGAGTCACTGAGATTATAGGCATCTGCTTCTGTACCCAGCCCAAATTATTTTTCCCCCCAGTACTGGAGATTGAACCCAGAGCCCTTGCACTAAGCTACATCCTCAGACCTTTTTAAAATTTATTTTTTATTTTGAGGCAGCGTCTCACCAAGTTACTCAGGCTGGGCTCAAACTTATGATCCTCTTGCCTTAGCCTCCCAGAGTACTGGGATTGTAGGCCTGTACCACCACACTTGGCTCCAAATTGTTTCGTTTTAAGGAACATCTAGGAGTTTAATTCAATGAGGTCAGATGTGGGGGGGTTGTTTGTTTGTTTTTGAGACTGGGTCTCTCTCTGTAACTCAAGCTGGTTTTGCACTCACTATGCAGTCCAGGGTGGCCTTGATCTCATGCCCATCCTCCTGCCTCCCAAGGATTGGGATTACAGGTATGTACCACCATGCCCGGCCCCAGATGTGCTGTTGAATGGGATGTGTGATTCTTACCTTCTACCTATGTATGCAGTCTTTAATCATCTGAATTTTCTAACTGTATAAAATTTCACTTAGAGGAATTTACATATTGTTTTTTCTTCAATACTCTGTACATTAGGTAGACTAAGTTATAATACTGGGGGTGAACCCAGGAGGTGCTATCTATGTAGACTCATAACAGAAACTGTCCTAATGGAATTGTTTGAGTGATCAAACACATCTTACTTCACACCAAGGTGTACTTCTTGGGTCTTCAGTCTACCTTTTTCTCTGACTCCTTACCACCAAACACTTGATTTTCAAGCAGTTTTAACATAGCAGAACCTATACACATAAAGCAGTGATAAGAGGGATTTTGTGACTCTGGGAGAGAAGTTGTAGCTTTGTAGAAAAAGAAACAAGAGTCAGTAAAGAGACCCATTGAGAAAAGATGAAGCTGGGCATGGTGGCACATGCCTATAATCCCAGCACTTGGGAGGTTGAGGCAGGAGATACATGGTGAGTTCAAGGCCAGACTGGGATACAAAGTGAGTTCAAGACCAGCCTGAACTACATACTGAGACTCTGTCTCAAAAAACCAAAATACAAAACAAAGAACAATAACACAAAAAAGAGAAAAGACTACAGAAAAAAATTATAACCGCACTTATATTTTCACTATTTGCAAGGTCAGAGAAATTCTAAGGTTATACAATGTCTGAGGTTAATTGTAGATGGCTGATGTTCCTTGAGACAGGGACCATGTCCATTTTACTTAATGTTAATTCCTAAAGGATAACATAATAGCTACAAAGCATATAGGCAGCATGCAAAAATATCTCTTAAATGAACAAGTAAGACTTTTTTCCTGTTCCACTGGAACTTGTTTTGAAGGAAAATTAAGTTCTATTTAGAACTTTAGTCAATTCTATATCTCAAGTTATCATGCCTAAAAAAATGGATTAAAAGAAGAGATATCAAATAATGCAATTTTTAAAGAAAAAATTAAAACAAAACAAAACACAAAAAGAGGTACCAATTTCCTAGGGTAAGTTCTGATTGGTTTATATGACAGCCAGCATCTATTTTGTACTTTTGTAAGAGAAGGACACAAACTGGGTGACTTATGAATAGATGTTTGTACCTTTTGTGTGTGCATGTGTGGTGCTGAGGATACAACTCAGGGTCTTTTGCATCTGAGCAAAGTGCCCCATCACTGAGTCACATGCTCAGCCAAAAACAGAAGGTGACATGGCACACAGTTTTGTAGCCTGGGAAGGTCAAGAATATGCCCTGGAATCTAGCAGGGTCACACAGTGAGGATATGGGTAAATAAGTCAGAAAAAAAATCAGCTGAACTCATCCTTCACTCAGAAGCTCACTCCTGAGCTGGTGACCTTAATCCATTCATAAGGGGGGCTGCTCTGATGGCCCAAGCCCCTCTCAAAGGTCCCATCTGGTTTTTTTTGTGTGTGGCACTGGGGATCAAACTCACCAACCTCGCACCTGCCAGGCAGGCACTTAAACCACTGAGCAAACTCCCGGCCGTAGTTTTGAGACAGGGTCGCACTATGTAGCTCAGGCTGGCCTTGTGCTCACATTGTAGCCCAAGCTGGCCTCGAACTCACACGTTCCTCCTACCTCAGCCTCCTGAGTGCTGGGATTAAAGGCATGCGCCACCACGCCTGGTTTCAAAGGTCCCATCTCTTAATGCTACTACTATCTCAACTAAATTTTACAAGTTTTAGAGTAGATACTCAAGCCACAGCACAAAGAAATGACTACTCAATATATCTTTTCACTCTTAAAATTGACATATAAGCCAGGCATGGTGGTGCATGCCTTTAATCCCAACACTCGGAAGGTTCAGGCAGGAGGGTCGTTGTGAGTTCGAGACCAGCCTGGGCTACAAAGTGAGTTCAAGGCCAGCCTGAACTACATAATGAGACCCTGTCTCAAAAAAAAGGGCCAGGGGGCCGGGAATTTAGCTCAGTGGCATAAGCACCTGCCTGGCAGGCGTGAAGTTGTGAGTTCAGTCCCCGGTACCAAAAATAAAAAAATAAATAAAGTAAAATAAAATAAAATAAAATTGACATAACATGCATACATATTTTGGGGGTATGGCCTTATAATTTGATACATTACACAGTGTATAAAGATCATCAGGACAGTTGGGTGTGGTGGCACACTCCTGTAATCCAAGCACTTGGGAGGCTGAGGCAGGACAATCGTTTGCAAGTTCGAGACCAGCCTGGGCTAAAAAGTGCACCCAAGGCCAGCTTGAACTGCATAGTGAGACCCTGTCTCAAAAAGACAAAAAAAAAAAAAAAAAAAAAAAAAAAAAAAAAAAAAAAAAGATCATTAGGACAATTACCATTTTTGTCTTCTCAAATATTTTTTCTATGTGTTGAGAATCCTCAAATTCTTCTTTTCCAGTTAACTTGAAATGTATAATTGCTGTAGATTTAGTTGCTCCACTGTGCTATGTCACATCAAAACCACTTCCTTCACCGTACTGTTCTTTGGTACAAATTACCCACACTGTCACTATTCTGAAACTCAGGAGACTGAGGCAGAAAGATCATTGCAAGGTTGAGGCTAACCTGGGCTATGCAGTGAATTCAAGGTAAGCCTGAACTACAAAGCAAGACCCTGTCTCAAAAACCAAAAAAATCAAATCCCATGAGAGAGAGAGAGAGACAGATAGACAGACTGACATACAGACAGATCGACAGACAGAAGCCTAGGATAGGCTAAGCTAGGGTTTTTTTTTTTTCAAATTGAAATATAATCTACTGGTGGGTAATGAAATCAGTTTGGTAGTTTGTAACCAGCATTTTTTTTTTCTTTAATATAGGATCTCACTGTGTAGTCCAGGACAGCTTTAAGCTCTGTGTATCCCAGATTGGTTTTGAACTCTTGATCCCCTGCCTATTTCCTGAGTGCTGGGATTATAGGTATGGGCCACTACATTGGCTTCTAACCACCTTTTGCTTTTTTTTTGTTTTTGTTTTTGCTTTTGTTTTGGTAATCAGCATTTCAAAAAAGAAAATACCACTCAGACTAAAACACTAAAACAACAACAAAAACTGAGCCTGATAGGAAAGGGTGAGTACCACTGTATTGCTTTTTGATCTCTATTATACAGATGTTTTAAATTGCAAAGCAAAATACATTTCCTTTTTTTTTTTTCCTTCTTATTTTGAGATGAGAGTCTTACTATAATGCCCAGGTTGGTCTCAAACTCATAAGTTCAAGTGATCCTCCTGTCTCAGCCTCCCAAGTAGCTGGAAGTATAAGCATGCACCATCATGTCTGGCATAAAATATATTTCTTTTGCTCACAAATCAAAAGGATTTAGACTTAAGGTTTATGGTCCAACATCTAAGGAGCTTAGAATTCATCACTTCATACTAATACATAAAAAGCTGAACAAAAAAAGCTGGGCGTGGTGGCGCACGCCTTTAATCCCAGCACTCGGGAGGCTGAGGTAGGAGGAGCATTCTGAGTTCCAGGCCGCCTTGGGTGACAACACGAGCGCAAGGCCGGCCTGAGTGACACAGTGCAACCCTGCCTCAAAAAACCAGGGCTGGGAGTTTGGCTGAGTGATTTAAGCACCTGTCTGACGGGCACGAGGTTGTGAGTTCAATCCCTGGTGCCGCAAAAAAAAAAAAAAAAAATAAATAAATAAATAAAAAATAAAAAGCTGAACAAACTCAAAAATCAACAACTACTCTTAGATAGTTCAGAGAAGTGAGCTCACAAGACAAAGCGCAGCCTTCCAACCTGGCCAATACAGGGAATCACTTTTAAAGTACAGGAACCCAGGGGCTGAAAGTTAACTGAACTGTAATTGATGAAGCTGGAGGCTCAGTATGAACAGATCTGAGCTAACAATTCCAGGAGGACTCAGTTATAGGGAAGTCTCTACGCTTTCATCTGGTGAGTTTCATATCCAGGAGCTTGCTCTACTAGTTTCTTGCAGTGCATACCAGAGAAAAAGTCCCTCTTGTTTCTGACTGGAGGTACTAGGGGAAACTTCTAAAATATAGTAGACTATTCTATTCTTAATAAGGCTCTCAGGAGAAACTATTATATTTAAGCATAATCTCCTGAGTTTTTATCAGATCCTAACCCCAGGAAAAGGGTTAATACTCAACTCTAGGTCCCCTCACCACTAGGGGGAAAAGAAAACCAAACTGCTGCCAGGCATAGTGGCACACACCTCTAATCTTGAAGGAGGCTGAAGCAGGAGGGTCCTAAGAGCCCACCCTGGGTAATTTAGTGAGACCTTATCTCAAAATTTCAATGAAGACCTGAGGATGTAAGCTCAGTGCAAAAGTCCTGGGTTCAATCCCCATTATCCACACTCCCCCCCCCCAATTACAAAGTGAGGAGTACTGGTGAAATTCATAGTTTTCCAGACAGTCCTTTCTATGTATTTATTTTAGAGATATGGTTTTGCTATGTAGTTCAGGCTGGCCGTGAAATCACTATGTAGCCCAGGCTGGCCTCAAACTTAAACTCATTGCAATCCTCCTCCGTGGCTTCCGAAGTATGTCCCACCACACGTGGATTAGTCTTCTAGAGACACCGGCTCATCAAAAAACTGAGGCCAAGCCAGGCACAAGCCTATAATTCTAGCACTCTTGAGAGGATGAGGCAGGAGGATTGTCAGTTTGAGCCCAGCCAGGGAAATACAGCAATTTAGATCCTGATTTAAAAAAAAAAAAAAAAATCAGGGAACTTAAGTACATAAAATCATTAATTTTGAATGTGTTTTAAAATATATGTATCGAGACTTCCTCCAAGATGGCCGCCCAGATGACACCGTGACAGGGAGGCTCCCTGAATATACCATCAAAATGCTGGAATATAAACTAATATAATAACAGAGAGAAGGAAAAAAGAGGGAGATGGGTCCTCTGGACCCAAGAAGAATCTAAAACGAGAACTGTAGCCCATGGAAAGAGTAAAAGAATGAAATAAAGGCAG
>RJWM01035236.1:0-19089 GCA_004363535.1 Dasyprocta punctata | reverse complement strand
CCCCCAGTAGATGCCTGCAACCGTGGATGCTACCAAGCCCTAAGGATACTTTGTATTTTTCTGTGTATACAGACTGACAATAAAGTTTAATTTATAAACTAAACACAGTAAGAGATAAGCAAGAACAAATAAGAAAATAAAATAATGATAACAATTCGCTCATGCTGCAACAGGCAGCCTGCTAATGACATAGTTCCTAAGTAACCGCCAGATAGGTAGATGGCTCAGTGTGCCTGGCTGGACAAATGGACAATTCCCCTCTGAGCTGCTCAAAATGGTGTGCAATTTCAAACTGATGAATTTTTTTTTTTTTTTTTTTGTACCAGGGATCGAACTCACAACCTGGCCCCTGCCAGGTAGGTGCTTAGGCCACTGAGCTAAATCCCCGGCCCTATTTTTTGAGACAGGGTCTCACTATGCAGTTCGGGCTGGTCTTGAACTCACTTTGTAGCCCGGGCTGGTGTGGAACTCACAAAGATCCTCCTGCCTCAGCCTTCTGAGTGCGGGGATTAAAGGCATGTACCACCACGCCTGGCTCAAACTGATGAATTTTTTCTGGAATTTTCCATTTAATAATTTTGGACCAAGGTTGACCACAGGTAATGGTAATTGTGGAAACAAATCCACAGGTAAGGTGGGACCACTGTAGTAGCCTCTCCTAATAAATACTTGATGGATAGATGAACAGAAGTCACACTTAGGTAGTTGATGAATAAATATTTGAATAAGATAATAGACGTAACCCAAGGTAACTCCTCAACCCCACCCCATCCCCAGTAGGCCAGATGGTTTCCCTGAAAGACTGGGCCCTGGGCCAAGGTTTTATTACTTTTGGGGTGGGCCCCTTATCCAGGAGCCCTTTTTGTAGGAAGCTTGGGAAGTGACTCATGGGGCTTTTTATGAAGTCCCCTGGTGACCAGAGGTCACTTGCCTTTACTCAAGGGGTCCTTGCTGTGTAGACTTCTCAGGAGGTGGCCGGCGGGGGACACAGGGTCCTGTTTAGCTTGGGGATGGTGGCTGTGCCCTAGAGCCAGCTCCCAGCAGACCCCGCGTCCCCTTCGTGACAGGTGGTGTGGACAGCCTGCTGGCCCGGAGAGCAGGTTCGAGGTCTGCTCCTGCCTGGCTGTGCAACTTTGCCTTTACCAAAGTGAGGGGCAGTAGCACAGTGGACCAGGGCTGCCCTTCAAATATGGTCCACAGAACCCCAAGCAGGGCCACCATGTGACTATGGGGAGCCCTGGCCCCTCCCCAGCCCCAGTGTTTGTGTTCAAGTGCACACACACACACGAACATGTGAGAATCTTGTTTGTCCTTTTTGTTTTGTTTGAGACAGAATCTTGCTATGTAGTTCAGGCTGGCCTCAAGCTGGGAATCCTCCTGCTTCAGCTTTCTTAGTTATGGGTATGTGCCACTGCACTTGACTTTCTTTCTTCCTTTCTTCTCACCTTCTAAGTGGCTTTGGACAAGTCAGAATCTTTGTGCCTCATTTTCTTCTCTAAAATTGGGATGGTTGTTGGGGATATAGCTCTGGCAAGGTACCTGACTGGCAAGTGTGAGGTCATGAGTTTGATTCCTGGTGATATAGGAAAAACGATCTCAGACCTCCAAATGATATAGGGGAATGAAACTCCCAACCTACTATATGTCCAGCGCAAGTTCGTGTTCTGTAAAATCAAAGAATGAATTTTAGGAACAATGGAGAGTAAGAGCAGAATATATTTATTGAGAGAAAGAAAGCTTCTGTCTGAGGAACAGAAGAGGGCCTGAGTGGGTTGCCAAAGACTCTGTCATTTCTAGGGAGTTTTATAGAGTAAAACCATGATGGGGAAAACTGGGAACTCACAAGGCAGATGGGCATGAGGTGGGACATAACCATGGTTAACCAATAAGATTAATTGCTCAGGTAGAATTGATTAAATCAAGGACAAATGGGGAAGCAAGTCAAGTAGTAAGTGAGGGATGCTTAACGATAATGAGTCTTCCTGTAAAAGTGTGGAATACTGATTCCTGACTTCCTCAGGGTGATATAGAACTATTTAGAATATCAATCCTTAGGATATGGGTGTATTTGTTTTGTGTTTTGTCTTGATATCTGGCCCACAGCAAGAGGTGTGTCTCTTCCAATGTCACCAAGACATCTGGTCCTCTGTGCCGGTTTCCTCGAGGGTCTAGCCCTGTCTGACTGCCTATAATATTTCTGTCTAGCTCAGTTGCCTGTAACACTGGTACACACACACACACACACACACACAATAAAATCAGAATGGCTCTCACATTCCAGTGGTTTTTTTTGTTTGTTTGTTTTTTGTTTTTGTTTTTTGGTACCGAGTATTGAACTCACAACCTTGTGCCGGCCAGGTAGGCGCTTAAGCCACTGAGCTAAATCCCCGGCCCTATTTCTTGAGACAAGGTCTCACTATGTAGTTCAGGCTGGCCTTGAACTCACTTTGTAGCCCAGGCTGGTCTTGAACTCAAAAAGATCCTCCTGCCTCAGCCTCCTGAGTGCTAGGATTAAAGGTGTGCGCCACCACACCGGGCTACATTCCAGCGTGTTCTGTGAGATTTAAAAATAATCCCCTGAAAGGCCCAACACACAACAAGGTTAGAGGAACAACCCTTAGATAAACAGTTTACTCAATTCTTTGAGGACACCCTTTTGTTTTTAACGAGTGACAGTTTTCTTACTAATTTTCTTTATTAATCTGGCTGAGCTGATTTGGCAAGCATGAATGATTACAATTACGGTAAAAGCAAATTTTGTTAAATAATCAAAATAATTTCAAAATAAAAGTGTGCATGTGAAGGACTGGGAGAGTTGGTTATGAACTACTGCGAATTCCTGGTACTTTGAAAAGCCATCCAGGGAGCCATACAGGAGCTCTTTTCCTAATACTCTGTTTCCCCAAAAATAAGATCTTCCCAGAAAACAAGTTCTAGCATGATAGAGGTTTCTAAAAACATGCTAGGAGGCTGGGGATTTAGCTTAGCGGCATAAGCGCCTGCCTGGCAAGCATCAAGTTGTGAGTTTGAGCCTCGGTACCAATAATAATAATAATAATAGTAATAGTAATAATAATAATAATAATAATAATAATAATAATACCATGCTAGAGAACCAGGCGTGGTGCACACATCTGTGATCCCAACACTTAGGAGGCTGAGGCAGGAGAATAACGGTAAGTTTGAGGCCAGCCTGGGCTCCATATTGAGTTCAAAGCCAGTCTGCACTGCATAATGAAACCCTGTCTCAAGAAGTCAAAAAATAAAAATAAAATCATGCTAGAGCCAGGCTTGATGGCATACTCCTGTAATCCCAGCACATGGGAGGATGAGGCAGGAGGATCACTACAAATTCAAGGCCAGCCTGGGCCACACAGTGAGTTCAAGGCAGCCTGAACTACAAAGTGAGACCCTGTCTCATAAAACCAAATAAATGTTTAAAATAAAATAAAATTATGACAGAATTTTTTTTCTGGGTAGGTCTTCTTTTTTTTATTTTTGAGACAATGTAGTGCAGGTTGTCCTTGAACTCATGGGAATCCTCCTGCCTCAGTCTCCTGAGTGCTGGGATCACAGACATACACCACCATACCTGGCTTCCGGCTTCCTGTACGTCTTTTTTTTTTTTTTTTTTTTTTTTTTTTTTTTTTTTTTTTTTTTTTTTTTTTTTTTTTTTTTTTTTTTTTTTTTTTTTTTTTTTTTTTTTTTTTTTTTTTTTGAGACAGGGTCTCTCTATGCAGTTCAGGTTGGCCTTGAGCTCACTTTGTAGCCCAGGCTGGTCTTGAACTCACAATGATCCTCCTGCATCAGCCTCCCGAATGCTAGGATTACAGTCACCCACCACCACAAGCCAAGTGTTTTTTCTTTTGATTTGATTTGATTTGATTTTTGTCTTTCTGAGACAGGGTTTCACTATACAGCTCAGGCTGGCCTTGAGCTCACTTTGCAGCCCAGGCTGGTCTCGAATTCACAACGATTCTCCTGCCTCAGCCTCCCAAGTGCTAGGATTACAGGCATGAACCACCAAGCCTGGCTCAGTAGGTTTTATTTTCGAGGAAACTGAGTGGTTCTGATGCAAGGTCTGCCACGCTGCCGCAGTGGATTTCATCAACTGGTGAATTTGATAATCATGTTTCAGAGGTAAATTATCCTCCTTTTGATATAGGGCGTATGATATATACCCACCAAATAATCCAAAAAATATAAAGGAAAAATACTTTCAACTTGCCAGATGTCCAAGATGCTATTCGTGTTCTCCAAAACCGAGGAATGAATTCTAGGAACAACAGAGGTTAAGAGTAATAAGAATTCATTGAGAGAAAGAAAGCTTCTAGGAGAGACTGAAGGAGGCCAGGAAAGTGGGTTGCCTGCCGACCCCGCTTCTCAAGGGTATGTACTGAGCGAAGCCATGAGGTGAGGCAAATTCAAGGTGGGGCGGAACTCTAATCAATCAATAAGATTACAAGTAGAGTCACTTAGGTAATATTGATCCAATGGGAAGTCACAAAATGGGTGTGAGGTGGGACAAAACTGTGAAGAACCAATAAGATTGTAAGTATAGTCGCTTCGGGAATCTGATTGAATGGGGATTTAATGCGGAAGCAAGTCATGTAGCAAGCATATTTGGAATGAAACAAGCATTTTCCAGGAGGAATGGGCTAGGGGGATTTTGGTCCCCACCCAAAGTTAATGATACTTATTTAGAGTATGTCACTGCTGCTCTTCCCCGGGGGAGATGTATGGGTGGATTGAGGGTATAGTCCTTCCTCTTGTTTTCAGGCCTGACCTTCAAACGCTTCTCCACCTACAATTGTCTTCTGCATTGACCTCTGGAAGGTCCAACCCTGTCTGACTCCTGATAAACTATGTACAATGCTGTCATGCCACTGGGGATATAGCTCAGCAGCACAGCACCTGTCTGGCAAGCACAAGGTCGTGAACTCAATACCTGGTACCAAGAAAAAAAAAAAGAAGGAAACAAAAAAACCCACAAAGCACCCTCATGCCTGGACAAGTTATCCTGCTCCTCTGGGCCTCTGTTTCCTTATCTGCAAAATGATGATTATGTTCCTAATCTCAGAGAGTTGGCGTTCCCAGATAAGGGTGATTTTTATCCCCAGGGGACAGGTGGCATTTCAAGTTTTTAGAACTGGGGGCCCCAGGCTCCTGGCTTACCATGGGCAGAGGTCAGGGAAACTACTGGACACCCAAGAGTGCCCAGGACACCCCCACCCTCAGCCTAACCTTGAATGATTTGGCCCAAAATGTCAGCGGTGCCAGTGCTGTGAGACGCTGGGTTCCAGCTCCACACTGGGGCCCAACACCCACCACCACCCCCTGCAGCTATCCGGCTCCGAAAGGCATGTGGAACCCAGAGCCCCCAAACATGAAGAGCAGACTTCTTTCTTCCTTTCTCTCTCTCTCCTGTTTTGGTTTTTATCTATTTGTCTTTTGACACAGATCTCGCTTTGTAGTTCAGGCTGGCCTTGAACTTATTATATAACCCAGGGGGAGAGACTTTCAGCCCATTGCTGGTTAGCATGGTCCCTCACTGTAGTGATAATGGAAATGAAAACCAAAGTGACAGTGTGGATTTGTGAGCAACAGATTTAATCTGCAAGTACAGAAAGCTAAGGAAAAGATTAAGTCTTGTGTAATATCTGGAGAAGGAGCTGGACTCGCTGGTGATGAGGATCTGATTGGGCCATTAGTGAATCCTGGGGAGCAGTTTTCAGGGGTGCTCATAGTGGGCAGGGATCTGATTGATCATTACGGTAAAATCGATCCTGGTTTTACAACTCGGGTTGAATCCTTGTGACTTTTGAAGAATTTTATTTTATTTTTATTACTATAAGTTTGCATGCAGTACAGAAGGATTACATTCTTCCTGGGGAGTTGGTGCATGTCCATAAAGCATCTCAAGCAGGCGTGGTGGTGCACACTTGTAATCCCAGCAGTCGGGAGGCTGAGGCAGGAGGATCACTGTGAGTTCTAGACCAGCCTGGGTTACAAAGTCATTTCAAGGCCAGCCTGAACTGCACAGTGAGACCCTGTCTCAAAAAGACAAAAAACCAAAACAAAACATAAAGCATCTCAATTCTTTTTCATCCCTTTCCCCTCCCCTGAGTCCTCGTGACTTAAAGGGCAATTCATTTCCCATGGGAGAGATCTTCATTGCTTGAGGGACAGTTTCAGTCATGTGAGGCTCTGCTGGAATCCAAGGTGACTGTGGGTTTTTTGGTTTTTTTGGAGATAGGGTCTCACTATGTAGTCTAGGCTGGCCTTGAACTCATATGGAACCCAGGCTGGCTTTGAACTCCAGGCAATCCTCCTGCCTCAGCCTCCCAAGTGCTGGAGTTACAGGGGTGCAGCACCACACCTGGCTAAAACAATGGAGACTTCTGAGCATGGGTGTTCTCAGATGCGAAGGTCGATGAGATAGGCTGGGTAGAGTTAGTGCTGACCGACACTCCCTGAACGACAAAGAGGCCTCTGTGTAGAACTAGGTAGCACTGGATCCAGAGTTTTACAAAATGCAGGTCAGGCTTTGTTTGGCTCTTAGCTACCTGATGAACATTTGCAGGCCCAAGTGAGGAATCATGGTTCTTAGCAAAAAACACTTTTAAGCCCGTGACTGCGTCGGGATAGAACACAAATCATGCTTTTGATAAGTTATGGGTTAAGGACCCAGGGCGTGTTTGTCCTTTGACCCTGGTGGTCTCTGGCCCTGTCAGGCCTAGGCTGGGGTTCCAGAGTGGACACTGACAGTGCTGTCTGTCCAGGATGCCCACTATCTCTCTAGGGAATTCCCCTCTCATCTTCCTGCCCCCTAGTTTAGGTGGGACTGTCCCCAGGCCTGGGGCCGGGCGAGCAGAACACTGACTTCAAGGGACAGTGCATGGTACAGGGACCGGCCACGGCCTGCGGGAGTCTGCCCAGAGCTAGTGCTGGGACTTGAGCAGCATTTCCAGGCAATCACCCCTTTCCCACCAGACTTGAACCCGGCAGGATGTGGCCTGGAGCTATGCTTGCCACGTGACTAGCGAGTGGAGACTGAAGGATGACAGCGAGATATGCAAGAGGCTGTGCTGCATCCCATGACCTCCTAAAGCTGGTGGGGGTGGAGTGAGGTGATATAGTTGGGGGTTGATTGCTTGCTTACTATGAATGAGATCTTGGGTTCTGTCTTCAGAGCCCCCAACACATAGAGCAATAAATAATTCCAGCATCATTATATCTGCTGGGCTTGGTGGTGCATGCCTGTAATCTCAGTACTTGGGAGACTGAGACAGGAAGATTGCTATTTGAGTTTGAGGCCATCCTGGGTTACATAGTGAGTTTAGGACTAGCCTGAACTACATAGTAAGACCCTGTCTGTAAAACCAATAAATAAATAAATAAATAAATACATGTTGTAGTGAGGGTTTACAAGACAAAGGAATTAATACAGGCCACATAATTTATAGGATTATTTTATAATATTTACCCCAAGAAGCCGGGCATGGGGGCGCACGCCTTTAATCCCAGCACTCGGGAGGCTGAGATAGGCGGAGCGTTGTGAGTTCGAGGCTGACTTGGGCTACAACGTGAGCGCAAGACCGGCCTGGGCTACACAGTGTGACCCTGCCTCAAAAAACTAGGGCTGGGACTTTGGCTCAGTAGCTTAAGCACCTGCCCTGGCAGGTGCAAGGTTGTGAGTTCGATCCCCAGTGCCGGAAAAAAAAAAAATTCACCCCAAGGGTCAAGTGCAAAAGAGTGCAGGAGATCTGTCCACGCACTAGAGACCCAAAGAATCCAGCTGAGAGCCTGGATCCCACAGCAATGTCCTGCATGAGTCCAGCTGGAGGCCTAGAGCCCACGACAATGTCTCATGCGAGTCTGTATCAAGGACCTGCATTGGGAAGGCCCAAAGACCAGTGGTGGAAGCTAGAAAGTCTGTGCCAGTGGGATGAAGGTTCTGTGCCAGCAGGCTGAGGGATCTGCACTGGAGCCAGGAAGCAATACTCAAGCTAAAGACCAGAGCTCCTCCAAAAAGAACTGCAGCCATTGTCAGCGACAGTGAGGACCCGAGCTCCTCTGATGATGAGAGCAACCAAGTTCATATCAGGAAAGCCAGCATGACAAGCTTCTCCAGGAGAATCAACCGCGCCCCATCTCCCCCTCCAGTTCTCCTTTTATGCTTTTGGTAACAATCCCCAGGTGGGCCCTGCACACTCAGCACCACGCTGGCTCAGTTCAGCATTACAAATTGATCAACAGTTGTCAATCCATCACAATAAATAAAAATAAACAGATATAGGTATATCCATGATGGAAAAAATGAATTTTTTTTTTTTTTTTTGGTGTCACCGGGGATCAAACACAGCCTTGAGCTTGCCAGACAGGCGCTTAAGCCACTGAACCAAACTCCCAGCCCTAGTTTTTTGAGGCAGGGTCGCACTATGTAGCTCAGGCCAGCCTTGTGCTCACATTGTAGCCCAAGCCGGCCTTAATCTCACAACGCTCCTCCTACCTCAGCCTCCCGAGTGCTGGGATTAAAGGCGTGCGCCACCACGCCTGGCTAGAGAGACATATTTGAAAGGCTGATTATTTAGATCCTGTCCCCATGGATGGTGCCTGAGTCACTTGGAATGGGGCGGGAGACTCATGCCTTTGGAATAGACAGATCCCTCTGGGGACCTGGACAAAGGTGGTCCTGCCCGTCAGAGTCTGGGCCTCACTGGCCTGGGCCTTGGGGGAGAATGGCCTGTTAGTCCCCCTCTCTTCCCAAAGTCCCGGCTACCTTCTTGGCAGAGTAGGAAAATACCTCCCATTCTTTCCCAATGGCCTGGGTTGAGAAAATGAAAGCCAGCTGATCCTCGATCGGGCTACAGTCCATGTCACACTTGCCATGACTTTCCCTGCTGCCCTGGGTTGCTGGAGCAGCTGGAACTCAGGCACTAGCTGCTTTGCTGCCAAACCCAGAGACGGCGCAGGCCCAGGGCTCCAAGGGCCAGCCAGGAAAGGCAGAGCCGGGAAGCGACAGGGAGCCAGAGGGATGCACGCGGGAGTGGCTTCTCCTCCCCATCTCCGGGACGCCATCCTGTGACACAGCTGTGCTCTCAGTGACCTGCGGTCCCTGGGCCAACCCCGTGACAGTAGAGGGACCCTACAGAATAAGCTCCTCTTCCTCAGTTTTTGCTCTTTGTTTCAGATCAAAAAAAAAAAAGAAACCCAAGATGCTCACTCAAGAAACCCACCAAAGCCGCAAAGCGACTCAGCCCATTGCCCTATTTCCCTCCCTTGTCAAGAGGAGTTCAGGGAGGGCAGAGGGGGATGAACCCTGCCTAGGAAATGAATTCTGATTGGATGTACCCCAGGATGGCCATGCTGTGTCCTTGGTCTTGGCCTTGGGGGAGCAGAGGACCTAGGCCAGGTCCCGGAGCATCTCGGGAAGACTGCTGAGGGCTTTGGGGGGGACTTTCCTCCACGACACCTAGGGAGGAGTAGTAGAGGCCCACGCTAAATTGGGGAATTCATCTGTAACCTGGAAATGTTGAGTACTCAGGGAAAAATGTTAATGCAATCACTTTTTATGGTGACATATTTGGCAGTCACTTTAGATCCACCACCTGTCATCAGACCTAGCTGCTGTCATTGTCACACCAGGACTCAAGACAAAGGGGACAGCATCTTGAACTTTATTCGTTTTTTTTTTCTTTATTCATTTTGACCATGATATATTCACAATAAAACATTTTTGTTTGTTTGTCTTTGATTTTTTTTTTTTCCTTTTTGTGAGGACTGGGGATATAGCTCAGTGGCATAAGCACCTGCTTGGCAAGCACAAGCTCGTGAGTTCACTTCCCAGTACCTTCCACCACCAAAAGTAAATAAATAAATAAATAAATGTGAATCTTTATATTGAGTTAATCCTCAGCCCTTTCCCAAAATTCTGAGACAGGATGTGGCTCGATTTTCCAGGTTGGGCTCAACTTGCAATCTGCCTGCCTCAGCCTCCAGTATGCAGATAGAAACATGGTTATTAAGAGCGGAAAATGTGGGAGCTGGACGTGGTAGCGCATGCCTTTAATTCTAACACTGGGGAGGCTGAGGTAGGAGGTGCCTTGTGAGTTCGAGACCGGCTTGGGCCACAATGTGAACTCAAGGCCAGCCTGAGCTACACAGTGTGACCCTGCCTCAAAAAACCAGGGCCGGGAGTTTGGCTCAGTGACTTAAGTGCCTGTCTGACAAGAGTGAGATTGTGAGTTCAATCCCCAGTGCTGCCAAAAAAAAAAGAGGGGAAAACGTCATGTGGGTTGTGCATTCTCATGGGTATGGACCAAGGTAAAGTGTGCTGCCTGTTGCTAGTAGGTACCCTAAGGTACCCTGGGGACAGCACTTTCCAGGGGGACATTCTTATCTCATGCTGTCCCCCATGCAGGCCCTGGACAGGTATGCACGGTACTTCCAGGTATCCAGGGCATGGTGGCTAAATCATCATGGCCATCCCAACCAAGGTGCAGGACCAGAAGCATGAGTGGGGCCAACCTCAGGTTTCTGGGTCACCAGAAGTTCCACATCTTAAAGAATGGGGCTTCCCTGTTTAATGTGAATGAATCTGAAGACATGGTAGTGAAAAGAGACTCTTTCCTGACAGCTGGAGGGTCAGATGCCTTCCCTGGACAGGTGGCAGGGCCTGCACTGTCAGGGCTTCCATGTGCTATCCCTTCTTCAATCATCCTCACCAGTAAATCCTACTTCCAGCTTTTGGACACTGTGGTACTTGGTGTGGCACTGGAACTATCTACAGCCATCATCACTGGGATGCTGAAACAGCTCACTATGAGACAGCTGATTGGCTGGTTTGTTTGTTGCTATCTGAAATTATCAGTGTACTTGTCAGTTAAGGTCCTCTTGATAGGGTATCACTTACCTGCAGCCCAAAACACCCTAATGGGTCCACCTCCAGACAGGGAGGACAGAGCAAAGGCGGCTGCCACTTCTCAGAACTGACACGGAATCTAAATCCAGGTAAACTGGTCCCACATTGATCCCTGAGTGTTCTGATAAGAAACCTTTGCTACTGGGTATGGTGGCGCAAGCCTATAATCCCAGCACTTGGGAAGCTGAGGCAGGAGGACTGCAGAGAGTTCAAGGCCAGCCTGGGCTTCATAGTGAGTTCAAGGCCAGCCTGGACTACACAACAAGACCCTGCCTCAAAAAACAAACAAAACAAACAGAAGAGATGCCACAGAAGTAAAGCTGCTAAGGGGAGTTCATGCAGAGGGCTCTGGGAAGCAGCTGCTCTGTGAATCTGCAGCCAAGCATGGATCTGGCCATGGGCCTGAGCCAGCTTGTGGTCAGCAGGGCCTGCAGTCAAGAAAAAGAGCTGGAAGCAGCACAGTGGAGAGTGGACAATTAAAATCCACCAGTCATGGAAACGGGTGACTACAACCCAGCATGATAAGTGTTTTCACTGAAGGAAGCCTGGGGTGCCTGGGGCATGAGTCCCCAAGGGGTCACAGAATTCATGCTAGAAATCTAGGGAGGCCCAAGCAGGGACAACACCAGATTGAGACCTGAAGGATGAGAGAGGAACCAGATGAAGAGAGGGAAGAGAGAGATTTGTACAAGCACAGCCCTAGAGGATGTTCGAATATTAATAGTTCCTTTGACCAGGGTCTAGATAGGGCCTGGGAGGATATCTGACCCACAGGAACCCACAGGGCCCAAACTTTTGCAAGTCTTTATTTGTGAGGAGTTTGAACTCTGACCTGAGAGCAATGGGGAACCATGGAAGGATTCGAAGCAAGGGAGGAGGTACCCTAGGTGGCGGCAAACTGGAGACGGGACAATTCTCTGAGCGGTTCTCTTCCATCCCCGCGGAAGGCAATCTGGAGAAAAGGCATCGGGAATGTGGCTTCATTGGTTATAACATTTTTAACTGCAAGTGGGAGCCTGTCTGGCTCACAGTGGCTGAAGCAAGGAAACAATGTGGTCATCTTTTAGAGCAAAACACCTAGAGGTTGTCAGCTGCAAAGTTACTGCGGTGGCTCCCAGGTGAAAGACACGGGACCTTTCTGCTCTAGGATCTTCCGCAGTTGGCTTATGTTCTCAGACTCATCATCCAAATCGGCTGTGGCAACAACTGTGTATCCTATGGCCTCAGGGTGCTCTGAGAACAGAAAGAAAAGGACAGGCCAGGAGCCTTTCTCTTCTTGAGGCCGTCTTCTTGATAGAGTGAAGCCACAGGTTCCCGACCTCTGCTCGGCTAACAGCTGGATCCCGCGCTCACCCTAGGGAATCTGGGCTGAAGGGAAGGAAGGGAATTTGTCCCTGGTTACTAAGGATGCTGATCCAGCAGGGAGCCCGGGGAGATAAGGCGATTCCTACTGCACAGCTGAGACCTACACCCAGGTTCTGCGGGTGAAGCTGATGGGGACCGTACGGCAGGGAGTGACTGAGGCTAAAGAAGGGCAGTCCCCGCTCAGTCCAGGTCCCAGGGAAGCTGAGGCCAAGATGGAACAGGAAGAAGAGGGGTCTCCAGGAGTTGGGGGACAGTGGCGTTTGTCATCTCACTGGGGAATGAGGACTGTGTGGGAGGAGTTTGTGTCCTCCAGGCAAGTGTCAGGCAGGTCCCGGAGGATCAGTGCCCTCATGCTGCCAGTGAACTGCCCTCTGCAGGGAAATCGCAAGCTCTTCCCTAAGGCTCTGTCCTTCCAGGGCTGCCCCAGGGTGCCCAGTTTCCTCGCCTGGCTGTGCTGAAAAAGGAAATTTAGGGGCAGGGGATTTAGCTCAGTGGCACAAGTGCCTGCCTGGCAAGCACAAGGTCATGAGTTTGATCCCCAGTACAGCACTCGGGAGGCTGAGGCAAGAGGATCATTGCAAGTTTGAGGCCAGCCTGGGCTACAAAGTGAGCTCAAGGCCACCCTGAACTGCAAAAATGAGACTCTGTCTCAAAAAAAAAAAAAAAAAAAAAAAAAAAAAAAAAAAAAAAAAAAAAAAAAAAAAAAGAAGTGGTGATAAATGGTGATAAATCCATTTCTACCCAAAGCAGCGACAGGCCTGACACAGACTCCGAAAAACAATGAACAGATTTGGCTCAATTCAATTTTTCATTTATTTTATTTATATTTGTTTTTGAGCCAGCGTCTCACTATGTGGCCCAGACTGGCCTTGAACCCACAATCCTTCTGCTTCAGCCTCCCGAGTGCTGGAATTACAGGCCTGTGCCACCACATCTGGCTTCAATTCAAAAATTGAGTCTTATCTCCCACCCACATATAGAATATTTTCATTCTAGCAAAATTAGAAATTGTACATATGGATGAAAATTAGTCCTAATTCTCTCACCACTGATGAAGATGGCATTAATGAAGATAATAACAGTTAACATTTATACAACAGTGATTATAACAGACACCGTGATAAGCAATTCATACCTATGATCTCATTTAATCCCAGCTTTGCCTCTTGAGTGATTACTCGGCCACTCTATGGCTGTGATGATTTATCTACTTAATGGGATTACAAGTGCAGTTACTGCACGGAGTAGTCCTGTAAAATTCCATCAATTAATCCGCGTGAAGTGCTTGGCATATCGCTTGGCTCCAAGGAAAGGCTCAGTGACTATTAACCATTAATTTCATTACGAGTTTTCATTCTTTTATCCATAATTCTGAAATCAAGCCAGGCATGGTGGCACACACCTGTAATCCCAGCACTCAGGAAGGCTGAAACAGGAGGATTGCAAGTTCAAGCTTACTTTAGACAATTTAGTGACTTAGTGATAACTTGCCTCAAAATAAAAAAATTTAAAAAGGGCTGTGGATATAGCTCAATGTGAAAACAGTGGATTCAATCCTCAGTATTGTAAAAATAAAATAAACTTAATATAAAAACTTGTGTTTATCTAGACACGGTGGTGCACACCTGTAGTCTCAGCACTTGGGAGGCTGAGGCAGGAGGACTACCATGAGTTTGAGGCCAGCCTGGGCAATATAATGAGTTCAATGCCAGTCTGAACTACATAGCAATGCCCTGTCTCAAAAAACAAGCAACCCCCACCATATACACACACCTCTGAAATCAAAAAAGACTGTGAAAATCAAATTTTTCAAAAGTCTGGCACCAAAACTCATTTAGGAGCAAATTCTGACCTAACCAGAGGTTATTTACACTGTAGTTCAGTGATGGCCAACCTATGGCTTGAGTGCCATGGCAGGCCGTTTGTATCATGAAAGCTCTAAAAGGTTCGCCATCACTTTGTCAAACCCACATACTATGAATATTCATGCATTCCATAGCAATTTTGCTTGTTTGTTTTGATTTGGCTTTTTGAGTCAGGGTCTCGCTATGTGTCCTGGGCTGGTCTTTAACTCACTCTGTAGCCCAGGCTGGCCTCCAACTCATGGTGATCCTCCTGGCTCAGCCTCCTAAGTGCCAGGATTATAGGTGTGCACCACCACATCCAGCTCATAACAATGTTTTTGATTATCGGATGTTATAGACTATATGGCATATAAATCACATTAGTTTTCTAAAATTCAAAATTTTCTAAATTTGGAAATGACAACTGCAGAGAAGAGACTGTTAGCCTTGCCACAGTGTTCCTCTCAGCACCTTAACTGGTGGGCACCACAATATCCTCACTTTATAGGCATAGAGATGGAGGAGGCAAAAGACTGAGAATTTGAACTGGGATTAGGTGATCCCAGAGTTTGCTTGGAGGGAATTTTTTTTTTTTTTGGTCTTTTTGAAATGGTCTCGCTATGCAATTCAGGTTGGCCTTGAGCTCACTTTGTAGCTCAGGCTGGTCTGGAACTTGCAACAATCCTCCTGCCTCCACCTCCCAAGTGTTGTTTTGTTTTCTTGAGACCTGGTTTTACTATGTAGTTCATGCTGGCCTCATACTCACTAGGTAGCCCACGCCGGCCTAGAACTACTGATCCTCCTGCCTCAACCTCACAAAGTGCTGGGATTACAGGCAGATACCACCCTGACTGGCCTGAAGGGAAACTTTTTAAAAGTAGTTTTCTTTTACTGGGAGATTCTCCAGAGTCTTTGATCTGCGATATGTCTGTAAATATGCAGGCGGTGGCAGTAGAATGTGTTGTTCCCCAGACGGAAGTAGGATGTCAAGGTTGTTTTTCTTAGGAGATCTCCCAGCGCTAACAGTTTGAAAGCCAGGGAGGACTCTTTGGGCAGGACAGTGGCAAGGTTTGAGGGATGGTGGACAGAACAGGAACGTGAAGAAGCAATGGAAACCAGGGTGATAGGGAATCCCTGGTGACTCCTACCTTGCCACAAAGAGACAGTGTGTGACCTTGAGAAAATCCTTTCTCCTCCTGGAACCTCAGTCTCCTGGAAAACAAAGGAGACTATCTTTGAGGTCCTTAGCTGCCGGCCACATTTCCTCTGCTGTCTTTGAAGAACAGGAGGCAGACTGATGATACATTTGAAGCAGACATGTGAAAGAACTTCAAGGCAGTAAGCTGGCACCAGGGTGCCCTTCTTGGAAAACCTTTGAAACATCAGGCTGGGCTGGGTGAGCTGATGGGCACTGGCAGAGCAGGCAGGAAGAATCTGAATGTCCCTTGAGCTCAGGATGTCAGATCATTTCCTATCCGTTAGTGACTGAACTCGTCAATGACATTTCTTTCTTTGCTTTCCCAGTGGCTTCTCAGAGACTATTTCAGCAGGGGCCAGGCTTACTAGATTTAATGTATTTATTCTACCAGGCATGTTGGCATGCTGTAATACCAGCACTTGGGAGGCTGAGGCAGGAGGATCCCCATGAATGAGTTCAATGCCAACCTGCACTAGATAGTGAGTTTAAGACCAGTCTGAACTATTTAGCAAGAATTGTTTATTTCATGCACTTAAAAGTAAGGTAAGACCCACTTGTTCCACTGACTTTTGAAGTTTTACTACCTAGTTTTTAAATGGTGAAAGCTGGCCTGAGAAATACAAAATTTAAGCGCAGTAACCAGGAAAAATACGTCTGTTTCCGTGTCTTCTGAAGTTTCCTCTCTGGAGCATGCAGCAGCATGACCCAGCCTGCAGATCTCTTTGTCAGAAACTCTGGGTATCATCAGCAAAAAGCTGTACTGTGGGAGTACATGGGATGCAAGTACAAAGCCACAGGTGACCTGTGAGCACATGTTGTCCTGAGAAGCCCGGATGTGGAACAGAGTGGGTTCATTTAGAGGAGCACAATAACACCAAGGATCCAGATTCTTTGCCTGTCTCTGCTCTGGTGCCCTTAGCAGTGGGCTTTTGTGTCTGGATACTGGATGGGTCAGTATGGCAGGCAGTCAGAGTACTTTGAAGCCTTCCCATGCTGGGACAGCAGGGGTGAATCCACTCACTGTGCATGGGTGAGACGGGGAGCCATGGGACCACGCTCACTAACCCACTGAGAGGATTCCCAACTTAGCTTCTCCTCAGCCAATCCCTGCCCCTGGTTTCCCAGTGCCACCCGCCAGCCACATGGGGAGAGTGAGAAGTTTATCAGATGCCAGTCTGACTGATGACACCTAAAACACCTTCCCTTTGCAGATGTCCAGAAGCATGCGACCTTGAGGACACAACCCTTGGAGACTGGACAGGGCAACAACACGCAAGGCCTGAGCCTTTCTTCACTCGCTTGGGAGAGGAATCTCCTGAAATCCCAGGGAAGTGGGACAGGCCTGGGGGATGGGCTGGGTGGGAAAAGTGGGTGAAAGAGAGTTGTTTCTGGTTTGAGCAACTAGGTGTTTTGTCAGGGAGAATAGGTTTGGGAGAGTCAGGAATCAAAAGTTTGATTTTGACCATGTTAACCTTGAGATTCCTATTAGACAGTGATAAGTAGCGATTAGACATGCAAGCCAGGTGTTTGTTTATTTTTTACTTCTTTTAGTTTTTTGAGTCACGGTCTTGCTGTGTAGTCCAGACTGCTCTTGAACTTGTGGTAATCCTCCTGCCTCAGCCTCCCTGAGTGCTGGAATTATAGGCATGTGTCACCATGCCTGGAGTTTTTTTAGTTTGTTTTTTGCATTTATTTATTTGTTTGTTTGAGACAGGGTCTCGCTTCGTACTTCAGGCTGGCTTTGAGCTCTCTATGTAACCCAGGATGGCCTTGAACTCCAGGTGATCCTCCTGCCGAGTGGTGGGATTACAGACACGCCACTACAACTGGGCTCCTCTCCTATTTTCTGTCCCTGGAGTTCAGGCAAAATGGATTCCACCTTTGCCTGGCTTTAGGTTGCCCAATCACAGCCTTTATCACCAAGGCCACAGTGATTGGGTCAGAGATGGGCACATGACCCCGTTAGACCCAATGAGACTTCATTCCGGAACTCATTGCTGAAACCAGTGAGGAGACAGAATCCCTTGGCTCCAGCCCTGCAATTTCTGGTAGCTGTGTAGTCATCTTGTCCCCAGCAGGGTGGCGTCACCATTGGAGAGTAGAGCTGGAGAAAGAGGGAATGTCCCTGGGGTGGCATTTTAGTCCTTGGGAACACTCATGGTGGAGCTGGCACTTATGGCGTTTTTTTTTTTTTTTTTTTTAATCTTTTTGAGACAGGGTCTGGCAATGCAGTTCAGGCTGGTCTTGAGCTCACTTTGAACTTGCAAGGATCCTCCTGCCTCAGCCTCCCGAGTGCTGGCATTACAAGCGTGTACCACCACACCCGAAATCATGGCGGTGTGTTTAATTAATTGAGCTGATCTCCTCTTTTGGCTGAACCCGATGTTGGCAGGTTTCTGTCACCAGGGGATAGCTCCTGACTGCCACCTCCACAGTGCCCCTCCCTTTTCACTGCAGCGCGTTCGAGGAGGATATGGAGGCTCGCTCTGATGGCCACTCTTCTACTCCATTCCTGATGATTCCATAGGAATTCGTAGGTGCCCAGTTTTTGGCCTTGATTCCTCTTTCTGGCTCTTTGGAGAGCTGTCTGGGGAAAGAAGTGGAAATTCCTGCTCATGCAGTGTTCACCGTTTTCATCATCAGAACTGCCCTGAGGAAGAATGCTAACCAGCCACAGTGGGATACAGTTCAAGGTCAGCAGTGAGGTCAGGATCTATGAAAGCAGAGCTTGACATATGAGGAGTGGATTCCCAGGCTGGTGAAGTGACCTGCCCAGGACTGCCCAGCTAGCAATTACGGAGCTGTGGCTTGAGCCTGATCTATAGGACCTAATAGTCTGCCCCTTAACTGCCACTACTTGTCTAGCACCAACAGCATCTCCATGTCCAACCCCTGCCTTTGTGATATGATCAGAAGTCCCTATGTTTATCTTTTATTTTATTTTGTTTTATTTATTTTTTTCTTTTAGAGACAGGATCCCACTATGTAGTTCAGGCTGGCCTTAAACTCAGGGATACTCCTGCCTCAGCTTCCCCAATGCTGTTGACAGGCATGCACCACCACACCCACTTTATTCTTAGACCTGCAAATTCTGGGTCTGAGTTAAGTATTGCATAGAATTGAGAGTGATTTAGATAAAATAGGATAAACTGGGCATGGTGGGGCACACCTGTAATCTCAGCCTACACTATAAAGTGAAATCCTGTCTTGAAAAAGATATCATAAATTGTGTTGGGAAAACTAGGTATGGGAGGCTGGGGATTTAGCTCAGTGACCTAAGAGCCTGCCTGGCAGGTGCGAGGTTGTGAGTTCGATCCCGGTACCAAAAAAATAAAAAGAAAAATAAATAAAACTATGTATGGGATTATGATTAAGGAATAGGTTTTGAAATCAGATTACCTGGACTCAAAGTCTAGCCCTGCCCTCTATCAGTTGTGTGATGTTAGTCCATTTACTTTATCGCTATGAACTTTACTTGCCTTTTTTGTAAAATGGGGGTTCCTAGAGCTAGTCATGGTGATGCATTCCTGTAATCCCAGCCCTCAGGAGAACCTGGGCAGTTTAGCAATTTAGTAAGACCATGTTCTCCTTGCAAAAACATTTTTTTAAAAGGACTAGGGATGAGCCAGGAGTGGTGGCACATGCCTGTAATCCCAGCACTCGGGAGGCTGAGGCAGGAGAATTGTTGTAGCCTGGGATACAAAGTGAGGCCAAGGCCAGCCTGAACTGCATAGCAAGACCCTGTCTCAAAAAAAAAA
>RJWM01035235.1:0-19097 GCA_004363535.1 Dasyprocta punctata | reverse complement strand
CAAATGTATAAATGAGTAAATAAAAATACACAAAACATAATTATTTAATCAACTGTTGCTTGTGATTGCCATATTTTATGGTAAAAACATACAGATTTTAAGTGTACAACTTAGCAACTTAAATATCTGACAAATGTAATATAGTTCCAGGTCTGGTTAAAATTTTCAGTAAATTAGGTATAAAGATAAAGATTTAAAGACTTAGTTCCTAAGTAATATTTTTCTGTCATCTAATGTTTATTTGTCCCTATATATTATTTATGAAATTTAAAATCTATCTGCCATTTTAGAAGTAGGAAAACCAAAATTTGTGACCCAGCTTTTGTCTTGCAGGTTATGTGAGTTGGGACAATTACATTCATGTAAACTTTAGTTTATTTACCAATAAAAAAGAGCATAATTTAACCATAACAATACTGTGGAAAGGAAATAAGGTTACTGCTACACACTAACTCACTGAACATATTCTCAGTAATTTTTGCTCATTTTCTTTCATGTTCTAAATAGAAGTTTTTAAGCTTATTGTAAATATTCATTTGCAAAAATCCACAAGTTGCTATTTCTGTTTATTTTATTCTTTACCTCCCTTCACAGAAAATACACAACCTAAACTTTAATTTATGCTATTAATCTATTATAATGGTGAGGACTGGAATAACGTAAACAAGAACAGTACTTTTCAGTCTTTTGTTCCTCATTGTTCTTCAGTTGTCGTTACACATCCCTGGAGGTAAATCTTCATTTGAAAAGTGTTATAAACACAAGCAGGTCTGATTCACAATACATGTTTAATAGAAGATATTTTGAAAAACTTCTGTAACATCACTGCTAGATAAAGAAAACTATAGGTTAATGAATGCATTTATTTAAAAAGAAGGAAAAGAAGGTGAATAAATTAATGGTCAATTTAACTACAATAGCTGTGTTAGAACAGATGTGATTTTTGCCCGTATTTTGGCTTGGATCAAAAATGACCCCACTAAATTTTATGGATTCATAGAAGGAGCTTTGAGACAGGTAGTGGATCACTGGCGCACTATCCTCATCAATGGGTCAGTCCATGGATGTGTCCATAGTTACTGTAGTTTACATTTGCATGTCTCCCAAAAGCCTCAGGAGCTCAGAGGCCGGCTTGTGGAAGGTGACTGAATTATTGGGATGGTACAGCTGGCTTGGTTGGGAGGTGGTACCCGACTGGGTGAGGCATGACCTGGAAAGGTGCATCTACCCCCTCAGGCCCTCACTTCACTGTCTACCTTGGGGCCCCTATGACATGAGCAATTTTGCTCTGCTAGGCCGTTTTGCTATGCTGTTCTTTGAAGCCCAACATCATCAACTGAAATAGGAGCCAAAATAAATATCTCCTTTAAATTCCAAGTGTCAGATATTTTGATGCAGTGATTAGGAAAATAACTAAGAAAATAGCTGATTGGGCTATCAGGAGGTGGAACCTAGCTGGAGGGCAGGTGTCACAAGGAAGCACAAAGTACTGAAGAGAGCCTCTGGCTCTGATCTGTCCCTGGCCCTCTGTTTCCTGGTTCCCATGAGGTACACTGCCTTCTTCTCCCAGGCCTTCCCATCGTGATGTTTCTGTCTTAGAGCAGGCAGAACATGTACTGAACCTCTGAAACCATGAGTCAAACGAACCTTTTCTCCATGCAGTTGTTTATGTAGGTACTTTGTTCCAGCAGTGGAAAAGTGGAAAAGCGACAGATCTTTTCAGTCCTTGTCAACAGCAATTTTTGTATTTCTCCATTTCTCGGTGCTCTACTGCCAAAGTCTATCTTCAGAGGATAGCTCTGGAAGGGATGAGAAGACCTCATTCTCCATTGTGCTTTCCTATAGGAATAATGAGTTGACCAGCACAAAAGCCCCCATTTGTCTCTCAGAGGAATGAACTATCCCTTTGAATTTCCACTCCAGCTCTCTCTGAAGGATCAGGTTGATTGTGCTGGGGATTCACCATGGTGAGTCCTCCAATTCCTGTACTAGTTAACTTCCCATGTAGAAATTTCTTTCCCAAATTTCTAAAACCTGACTCAAGATCGGAAGCATTGGCTGTGAACTCAACCCAAAATGGGAGTGTAACAACAAAAGCACAAGGAAGGAAGCAAACTTAGGATGCAAAGTTAATGCAGTTGAAAAGAAGTAACACAGAGAACTCATAAAAATAAGGCAGATAAAGGTCTAGAAGCTTTAATAATAATGACACTTCTATATATGCCACGCTCTGTAATTGGGGTGTGGATTTGCGGTGGATAGAGACTTGATTCTAATGAGCCGATTATATGAACAATTTTGAACAGAGACCACAGTGAAAGTCCCAGGGGATGATCTTTAGAATCACAAGTGGGTTTGGGCAAATTATGATCTTCTTAACTGAAAATCTTATGAGAAAACAGGAAAACAGAAAGAAGGGAATTAAATGAAGCAAATACAGTTTGTTATCAAGGGCTTCTGGGTGGCAGGTGATTATCTGGATATCTACATTTTTATAACAGACTTTTCTAAAGGAGATATTTTACTATATAAATATTTATGGTCTTTTTTATTCAGCACACCCTGCACATTAAAAGCTCCACAAGAAAATTCCAATACACAGCCCTTTAAGCATGATCTCAGAATCTATTTTTATCATATATTATTTTCTTCATATTGTGCTGAGAAAATAATGTCCTTTATATAGGAGATGAGAAGTGGAGAAAATTCATTACATTTCTTTTTCTGTGTATTTTCATAAGCACTAAAATGTACACTCTGATTTCAAACAAAGGTATCATTATGATTTATAAATACAACAATTTGCTAGTAGATATGTGTTTAGAAAAAATAAAATGCCTCTTTTATGGTGTATAAAAGCATTTTTTAGCTCCCAGTTGAGGTTAAGGTAGATCCAGGCAGGTGGATTTGAGGATATGCTTGGGTGTAGTAAATTCACCACCCAGTGAATGTGGTTCTGATCATAGTTAGGTTAAAAAGCAAACACTCTGAGCAGTGATCATATGGTCTTTTCTCAAATAATGAGATGCTTTCCAAGATTTGTAATAGTGGCACTGAAGATAGATTTGAGTATTTATCTAATAAGGTAGCTATTTCATTTATCATAAAAGGTTAAGTAAACATTTTATAAGGGGAGATCACTAACAAAAATTTCTCTCAGAGAATGGAAAATAATTTTTTCCAATTTCATTAGATTTTTGCCACGGGTGGACAGGTTGTGGCCACGGGTCCAATTTCAAGGACTATCTCCAAGCAGAGGACTTGCTAGGCAATAAGAGATATGTCTCTTTAAAGTATGATAGATGCTAGTTGCCAAAGATGAAATATTTTTAGTATAAGGCCAGTTGCCACTGGAGTCACAAACCCTAATTAATAATGTATCCATAATATTCTGGCAAGAACAAGGACTGAATAGTAGAAAGATGCCTTTCATTTTGAAAGTCACTGTCCTTGATCCTGTTACATGCCAAGAGAAGGAATTGTCACTGCTATCAAACACATGGGTACAGGTAAAATATAACTACTTGGTTGTTGTCGACTACTTATTGTTACTATTATTGTCTGCAAGTTCAGGAGGCCAATTTCCAAATTAGTAGTTTCCTTTGAAAATATTTAAATGCAATTCATGCACACACAGAAGGGTGTTCTAGAGCCAAGTGAGTTCCACCTTTGCCTATTTAGCTGCCACCCGGTAAACCTCGGCTCTCCTCTCCCGAGTCCTCCCTGCATCTTGCCATCACAGGAGAACGCTGTATCTCATTGTATTATACCACAGGGAACAAATGTGCAGCTGTAAATATGGTTTCACCTAATACTTCAACTGTGATGACAAATGACCGAAGATGCCGCTCATGTAATGGATACCGAGGTCAAAAGCTACCAGGAAGGGTATTCCACACAAAAACTATTACAATACTCTTTTCTTAGGGAGCTCATTATAGGAACATATTATGAATCAAGGCAATTCACAACGCGATGCTCTATGGAAAATTCCATTTACTGCTCTGACTAGACAGTGGACACACAGCACTCATTTTTGATTAACAAGAGTCATAAACATACCCACCAGGTATAATACAGCACTTTGCAGTTTTAACCTAAATTGAAAGTTATGTTTTTTCTTCATAAAATAAGAAAAATGGGACAGAGTGAAATCATTGCACTTCTCAGCAGGGCAGTTAACTGGCCACACATGACCCAGGACAGTATCATTAGCCACTTACCAGAATCCGGTCTCCTGCATCATTTATTCATTACCTGTACTGCAGCATTTAGTCTATTCTATAAATATCTTTCTAATTTGAATTAAGATAATGTGCTCTGCTTGTTAGATATGGCATAACGCAGTTTGTGCTCAATTTAAATCTCACTAAGTCAGAAAGCATTTTTGCATTCCAGATAGAGCTAAAAATATTCACCCATTAAAATAGTAATCATCATTAAAATTAGCTCACTGATTTTGCTGATTAATTTTTCAGTAACAAGTATGCTTTCTAAAATGTTTCAATTAAATATTTTTTGACAAATCTAGGTTATTTTTAAATGTAAAGTACGAGAAGAAAGATAATTAAGGAAATAAAAATAGAAATTTTAGATCCACTGTAATTTTAAAAAACACATTTTTTGTTATTTGGTAGCAAAACTAATGAAAAGGATTGGAATGGCTGCTGTAACTAGGATGCAGGATGGATTTCCTTTCATCTTTACATTTCAGCTGTGGTTCTCATACCTGGGAAAGATTGTCTATTTTTGTCTGCAAAGGGAAAGAACAATCTACCAGGCTTAAGTATTCAAGCGATGAGAGCCAGTTGTGTGAGATTTAAATTTTTATTTGCATGTGTGCTATTTTTATATACAACAGGCATGATTCAAGTTCAGAACAAGGGTAAAATCAGCAGTATCAAGGTGCAATTTCAAATGCACAAGATAAAATAAAGGCCTATGGCTTACACAATAGCTACAGGTGCAATTATTTTGTCTTTAGCATGTTTATTTTTATTGAGGTTGAAGACGTAGGCATGCTAAAACATGGTTATAATTAAACCTATTGAAAATTATGAGAGAGGAAATTACCTATTTTCCTTTCAATACTTTAAGAAAATCAATCATTACTATAATCTTTAAGAAAATAAGCCTTCAGTTTTAAAATATATAAATGTTTTACTTGAAAATAAAATTAATGTTAATTATAAGACAGAAACTTGTTAAAAAGCAGATATAGAAGAATAGAAAAGAAAGAATAGTAGAAATTTATAAGGTTGAATTTCTGTATTTAAAATAATGTTTCTATATAATATAGCACTAATTAAACCAACCAAGTGTCCCTGAGCTGTGAATATTTGATATGATGTTTTTAAAGGGTGTTTGTCACAAGTAATAGTTATATCCAACTTTCACAGACAGCCATTTTATAGTAATTGCTGTGGAAATGCCTTCTCATCTTTCTCAAATAATGAGCAGGTTCATTTTGAAAGGGGTTGGTACCTGGCAAGCAAAATTCGCAGCAGTTAACCCAAGGCTTCCCATATTTTCATGAAAAAGTATAAAAGACACATGCATGCATACACATTTCTTTTTAGAGAACACAGTTAATGCATACTTGTTATCTTTATTTCTCAATATTAAGCTACAATGGAGTTTAGCCTGGTTTAATAATATAATTTGATCTTCTACAGAGCTTTAGTGATTTATTTTCTACAATTTTTGGAGAAAATGTCATTTGAGTCTGATTATGTAATCTGTTGGACGTTTGTATTGTGGGCAATATAAAAATAAAACATTCATGAAAAGTCATTTATATATTCTGTAATGGAGTATGCCTAACATATGTGGTATCTATGAAAAGAGGGTTGTTCTACTTGCTGTCTGTAACTTGAAATGACTAGGTATAAGATGAAATTCTTTGAGTAATGTGTTTTTGTGAGTGTGTGTGTTTATGTGGTAGATGACAGAATTTCTACACATAAGTATACATTTAATGTATCACCATTGTCATATATTTTCAAGTTTTGATTTCTAACTAAATCAAGAATACATATTAAAGGCTTTTAGTATTTTATATGTGTGTATGATTTCCTTTTGCCTTTTTCTTCTTGAAAACTATCTTGCCTTTAGTAGCCCAAATAATTTAAATATAAAATATAAATATTTCCAGCCCTCCGAAGGCCTGACTTCATTCTTAGAATTTAGCTGCAAATTACTACAAAGAAGTATCTAAAACAATTAACTTATAAAGATAGAAGATTTATTTGGCTTATAGATCTGGAGATTCTAGTTCAATCATCAAACCAGATATCAGCCAGGTAGTGGCTTTGCTGAGGTGCCCATGCGTAAATCATGGCTGGCGACGGCGGGCTGCGCATGTCAGCACAAGCTGCTCATCCAGAGCAGGAAGCAGAGGGAGAGGCCGGCCTCCCACGCGCCCTTGAGAGCGCACCTCCCACCACCTAGGAGCCGCCCGTAGGCTCCGCCCGCGAAGAACCACAGCACTTTCTGATAACACCATCCGGAGAACCAAAGCTCTCACACATACTCGTATTTTAGCTGCACAGAACCAAAGCTAAGCTCCTGGTCATCGCCTGCCTACTAAGTCCGCTCTGGACAGCACTGGCCTCCTCTCTTTCTTCAGCCTGAGATGAACCTTAGCTGGATCTCTGCTGAGCGGCTTCTTTCTTAACTGCCAGTACCTTGCCCAGAGCTCCGTGGGACCCTGCACAGGCTCTGTGGCCATGGCCTAGCCCAGGGAGGCCTTCCTTCCGCAGACCAGCCCCACCGAGTGGATCTGGGAGCTGCCCTCAGGCCCCCCGAAGCTCAGACAGCTGCAAGTGCCTGAGGCTCAGGACTGCAGGATGGGTATCTGGAACCCCTGCTCTTTTCTTCTCTCAATGGAACAAACAACGGGGCAAAGTCATCTTCAGATTGCCCTAAGGAAAAAGGATGAACTACCCTAGCCCCGCACCTGTCCCCTTTCTCTTCATTTTCTCATGGCCACACTGACTTCTCCTGCGTGACAATTCACATAGGAAAATTCCACAAAGCTAACCTCCAGACCACCCCAGGCAGGGAAAGTGATTGAGAGGAAGTGCAGTGAGACCAGTTCGCCCTGAAAGAACAAACCTATGTTAAAAACGATGTATTTGCTAAACTAAGTTCTTGGTACTAAGTGTCAAGTTTCAAGAAAAACTACCAAGATTCAGCCGAGAGTAACGGTGACTGTACTAATCAGGATGTGGTTTTTTGCTTTAAATTCTGCCTGCTGTAAGGGGTCTGGGCTGTTCTGCCATCTCCCTGTGTGGAGCACGCAGTCCAGCCACTGGGCTCCGCTAATAAAGGCTCCTCTAAATTCACAATTGGCTGCTTGGTTTCCTATGCTGGTTTTGAACCCATAACATCCTGGAGGCAATTATTTCATAATTTGTACATGATTTCTCACTTCGGGGGATCCAAAACTAAGAATGGCAACACCAGTATCATTCCCTTCCTCCTTACCACACAGATGGCATCTTCAAGGTTACCCGGGATCCAGAGAATGGTGTCCTTGGAATGTGCTGAGCCTCCAACCAGAGCTGTGCAGTTATATCACCTTATTTTGTTTATCTTATGACATTTATTACTATCAAAAACTAGGTATTCTTCTTTTAACTGAATATTAGTTTCCTCCTTTTGGTTATACCCTCTGAAAGCAGAGTTTTTGTCAGGACCCTTTATGGCTTGGTCTTTGACACCCCACCCAGCAGCAGGTTCTCAACCAACGCTGGGTGACTGAGCGAAACCCACAGGAGGAAGGGGAGTGTGCCTTTCTCTACCTGAGATTCTGTGTCTCCATTTAAACAGACTGGATCACCGACTACACTGACTCTCAGCTTTTCAGCCTATAATTGTTCCAGCTTCTGGGGTCAGAACAGAATGGGGAGCTGCACAGATTCACAATAGAATGAGTTTGCCAAGATACGTGGTGTCCAGTGGCTGGGCATCAGGAGCCTAAAAGCTTTTCCTGGATGCCCAGAAATAAGCTCTATGCAAGAACCATACATTATTAAGTGTGTACTGTTCAGCTCCCAGAGGAGATTTATTGCCCCCAGGTGGAGCGGATGGAAGTAGAGGCGCCCTCCTGGTAGCTTCTGGGTCACTCAGATGCTTGCCAGAGGTAGCAGTGAGGGACGAGGATATTCCTCCTGGTCACAAGGCACCGGAATGTCTGTTTGCTACCTTTATTTTGGAGAGGAGAATGGAAGCAAATGAAACAAATTTCTCATGACTTTTCACCCATTGAAAAAGGTTTGCGACACATATGTAGAAGAATGAAAGTCACATTGAATTTTTTAAGACCCTATACCTGGAAACACATTGATCTTGAGGATTTATTAATTCAGTAAATAATTATTGAAGGCTCTTTATTTACTAAGCATGATCCTGGATATCAGGGACATAGAAGCACTAATGCAGGCATTTTCTTTTGCTTTCACTGGGTTTCTGTTTGACTTGGCTTGGCCGAGTGACACAGAAGCAAATTTTCTAAATGTTTGCAAGTTGATAAAAGGACAGTGATCAGGGTGTTTTGGGGGAGGTGGTGGTGGTGATAGCATCAGACTTTTGAGGAGATATCTAAGCAAAATGAAGAAATCACTGCAACTACCTTCCACAATTGTAAATGCAAAGATCCTGAGGCCACAATGAAGGTGGAGTAACAGTAAGAAACTCTGAAATTCTGTTTACTTCAGTGGCATTGGTCCAATGCCAATTAAAGCATTACAAGTACTTTTCCTTAACCCATTCAAAATAAAAGCATTTTTTTTCTAACCATCTGTCTATCTATCTATCAACTGTGATGGCTTTTTTCAAGTAGAATTGTAAGATGTGCATTGAGATTATATTCCATAGTAGAATAGATGATGCCAACCTTATAACATAAGTCATGCTGTTCTCACAGGAGCTTTCAGTCAATTATAGATTTCTCTGGAATACCACAACATTATGTTTTAGAGAATGACGTGAAGTAGAATTTGGGCATGATCCTTCTTAACAAAATGTGTTAGGGCATAGAGACAAGTTTATTCCCACCATATAGGAAAGTTAGAATATAATTATATATATTCAAAAAGTATTTATCAATAACAAGATTTTCTGCAAGAGTGCTAGAAATAATTATTTCCTTTGGAGCAGTGACAACACAACCTGCTCCTGTGTAGGGGAAGCCAGGTGTGCATCTGCATTCTCTGCAACCCGTCATGAATGTCTCTAGACTTCAATTCATAAACAATGTGTAATATATTAGCATATAGTAACATACCTTGCTCCACTCAGAACTGAGGGTGCCCTGGTTAGTTCAAAATATTTATTTAGTAATTATATTATGGGTTTGTTTTACTCATGTTTATGTTATTATGTCAAAACTTTGATATCATGAATGTATAAAGATAAAAAGAACCATTTTGAGTCATAGTTTGGAAGATTCCAATCTGTACTCAGTTGACCGCATTGCTCTTGAGGCTGTGGCCAGGAAGTTTATCATGGTGTGTGGGGAAGTAGAGCACCCCACTTCATATGGCCAGGAAACAAAGGAGAAAAAGAGGAAGGGCCCCTTGGAGGGATCTTCTTAAAAGAAGAGCATCTGGCCCTACCTCCATGTATTGATCTGTACAGAACTGGTTGGGACATTTCCTTGTCCCCTCAATTGACTTTAAGCAATGCCAGTGCATCTAGTGGAGGTGCTGATGTGCAGTCTCCAAAGCAGTGTGACGGGCAGTGATGCCTCACCTGTAGCTCCCCAGTAGTATGTGTGAGCTAGGCTGAGAGACTCCAAGCTGTGGACTGAGAATGAATCTCAAGAAAAGAAGCCATGACATCTCAGAGCTTGAGAGTTGCACATGAAAAGTGAAGCACGGACCCCAGATCACTAGACACTGCCCTGATCTGTGATATGCAGATGGCTCTCTCTGCATCTCTGTCTCTCTGCATGTTGCAGAGGTGACTTCAGGCCTCCTACCTAGCCCAGCTCACAGCACCCACGTACTTCCCACCTTTCTCTCAGTCACTCATCCAGGAGCCACTCCTTTCTTCAAGAATTACTAAAACCCAACTTTGGCCCTGAGACGAGACCTTAGATCTGGTTAGCCATTGTTCTGGCTGTACTTAGGACCCCCTTGGCTCCCCACCATTTTGGATACACATTTGTGTCTTTATTTGCGCCATGGGTTGCACTGGAAGTGATAGATTGGAATTTACTCACCAGAATTCCAATGACTTTCCCCTGGGATTGCAAATATAAACTTCACCGGACCTCAAGAGGGACCTTCTGTAGTGCTCCATCACCCCCTCTGAAAGCACACCCACAACGACCCCAGAACCTCGCAGACTTCATCTCCTAAACTTTGGAAACTTCAAAGCTTCCTTTACTGAGGTGAAGACCAAACCTTTATCACATGAGTCTTTGGGGAGTGCTTCAGATCCAACCCACTCCCACGTGTCCCTCGGGGTTGTGTATATAGGTATATTCCTGTGTACACTTAGGCCCACAGATGTGTAAATGTGTGCATATGTGCTGTATTTGTGTGTGCATGCCTTCTTTCTGTGTGATCCAAATATTCTCCCTCGTCAATCTGTATTCACATCTCAAGTCCTACAGAGAGGGTTAACTTGCTTTACAGAGTGTTTGGCTCTCCCTCTTGCAGAAGTGGCCACCACTAATTGTGTGCTGAGAACAACAACTAGGTTGAAGACAAATTTGTGTACTGGGTAGAAAGAGATTGCCAATTAGTGACTGGAACTGTTGCCCAGTTTTAAACAAATGGTGCTCTGCCTTTTTTTTCCTTTTTGTCTTCTTTGATTAGTGGGGTGTGTCATGTATGTGGTGAACACCTTGTCCTGCAGGCGATTCCTACCAGACTTCCGTGGCACCGTCCTGGAGTCCTGGCTGAGGCTGGGCGCAGGGCCCCTGAGGAAAAGGACGCGGCCTTGGGAGGCAACCCAGGAGAGCTGTGTGTGTCGTGGTGCACTTCCCTGCCTCCTTCTAGGTCTTCTGTGCAGGGATTCCGGAAGGTTTTCCAAGATTCAACACACTTTGTTGATGCTGGCAGCTCCTGAGTTGATGAGTCATATTTTTTACTCTGTGCTGCTCAAATTCAGAAGAGGTAGACTTTCCCTTTAGCTGTTTAAGGAAATTTATAGGGAAAATATGAGATCTTTACAGATCTTCCTGCAAAGAGTAAGGATCAAAAATAATTTTAATACTGTGAAAAAATGGATAATAGTTCTTTGCTGAAAAGTATTGCCTATTCAGTAAACAAATTTCAATGCTCCAGTAAACTTTCTCTTTGGTAGAACGTCATTGTATCCACCAGCTTAGGTTTTATATGAATAAAGAGAATTCGAGAAAATTGAAAAGTGAGTTAAAACAACATAAAATGATGAAGTGAGATGTTGAGAAAATATGATGAAGAGTAAACATTCAGGATCCACTATTTTACTTGGGCTTCATGCAGGAAATTCATTAGAATAAATGAAAATTTTGTTTCTACCTGTTGACATGATCAAGGTCTACATTCACTATGTAAAGGTTGATAAGCAAGGTATAAATATTTATGTTTTATATCACTATTTTTTGTAGTTATGGGATTCAAACCTAGTACTTCACACATTCTAAAAAAGCACTGTACCCCTGAGCTATGTGTCCATCTAGTTTTATGATGCAGACATTAGGTTTTCAAATTGTGGACTGATCCAGCATTATTTATTGTATTAGGAATCTCAGAGAAATTCCAAATGCAGGGAAACCCATCTTTCGATGGGTAATTTCATATGTACTTCTGCATGTATTCCAACAGAGCCTGAGATGGAGAAGGGCCATTAAGCATCCATTCTCAGGGCTCAATTTAAGATGGTAAACCGATCTTCAGATCTGACAATAGCAGCTGCCGATTTAATGTAACAGAATCTGCAGCTCTCCCCACTCACGCCGGGAAACTTGACATGTGTTTCTACCTACCCACATTTGTCACAACCTTTGCACAGGGCATAGAAACTGAAAGGAAAAGTTAAAACTAGCAAGGGGATAGGGAAATCAGAGTGGTGCAGTGCCAGTCATCCACCTGGGAAAGAGAAGATGAGAGATTGGAAGATTCTCTGTGGTAGTCCAAGCCTGCCGTATAAGGGAGAGCATTAAAAGAGCAAGTTTAGTAGTTGGCTGATAACATTTCTTCCATACATAGAACAATGTAGCAAGTTCCACTTCCTAGGTAGAATAAGAGTCTAACAGATGCTTGAGCAAACAGACATAGAAAATTTTATGAAAGACAAATTATTGTATGTTCTTTTGCTTTAAAGTAACTCATATCATTTGATATTACGAAAATCCTACACACAAATGTAATGATCCTACGTCTTTAGCATTAAATTCTCTCACAGGGAATAAAGTGGGGAAGAAGATAAATCTATAAAACATAAGACCAAAGATGGCCCAAACTTTAGAGGTGGAATCATGAGATTGTAGATTACATATGGAAAATATCACAACATGAACCATATGCCCTTCTTTCAGAGTGCCAACCACAACACACTATTTTGGATGTGATATTAATCGCTCAAGAATATAATATAAATATATACAAATATTTTTAACCAGTTTAGACACACATGATAGGGAATGCCTGCATTCTCAGCATTTTAGGAGACTGAGGAAAGAGAATGATAAATATAAACCCAGCCTTGGCAACTTAGTAAGACTGCCTAAAAAAAAAGAAAAGACAAAAAGAAAAACTGGTGAGGGCTGGGAAGTAGCTCAGTACAAAGGGCTTGGGTTGGATTCCTAGTACTGCAAATAAATAACTAAAATAAAATTAATCAACTAGTTTAATGCTTCATTTTTAGTCAATAAAACATCTTTAAAAAATCACATACACAGATTTGACTCTGCAATCATCATCGTTAGTGATCCCTGATTCAAATAAGCATGTGGTTTTTATTGGATATATATATATATATATATATCCAATAATATATAGATATGTCCAATAATATATATATATCCAATAAATATATAGATATTTATGTCAAATATATATATATTTATGTACATATATACATGTAAAATTTAGGAATCATACTGAGATTATTGCAAACAAATAGATGTTCTATATTTCTTTTCCCTTAGTCTTGGGAGAATTTTATGGTAGCCCACACTAGCTTCAGGAAAAGAGCTCACTTACTCTTTCCCCGTTTCAGCTATATTTTGTAAATCTCTTAGAAATATTTGAGAGAAATGGATAGAAAGAGGACAGAGACTACACAATGTTTGTTTGTTTGTTTTGTTTTTCCTCTGAGTGCCTTTGTTGTATGTTTGCAGAGTTCTTGCGTTTGACCTTAGTGATTTTGGTCCAAGGACAATTGGTCCCGAGGAACCCGCTCACATCCTACCGAGGACTGTCAGAATGTGATGACACCAGTAGCCACAGGACAGAAGCAAGGGGCTGCATGTGTCTGCGTTCCTTCTGAGCAGGAGCAATATTTGAAGAAGGATGAAAGTTAGAAATATGGATGACAAACATTCGTCAGTCAGCAAGAACTTGTTTAAATATCTAGGAGCAATGGCTTGTCAGTTTGGAAATAGGCAATAGAGTAAGTTTTGAGAACTAATGTTAGTTTTAGTTTCCAGTTTTGCTGAAGTCAGAATTTCCATTCAATTAAAAAAAAAAACATTAATTGATTGCAATTTGTGCTGATAGGTGAAGGAGGTGATTAGCCTTGCCTTAGACACTCGGATGAGAGCTGTCCAGGGAAGCACAATGGTAATTATAGTGTGGTCACTTGCTATGTTAGAATTTTCAGTACTTATTTTGAATAACATAAACATTTTGGGAAATAATGTAATGAAATGCTTTCCCAAATCTCCACATTTCAACATCTTTGTTTCATACTTTTTAAAGATATTAAAGTAAGTTCCATGTCTCCTACAGAGCCTTAAACTACCAAGCTCCTCTCCCTCAGAGATGACCACACCCCATTCAGTTTATGCCGTCTTTATATATAGATATGAATAAATTCTTCACAGAGTTGTCTTGCCTCTTTTAAAGTTTTAGTGCATGGTACTGTACATTCCACTATGTCATTGAGAGTTGTAGTTTTTCTTGGCATGGTGGCATGTATCTGTAATCCCAGTCCTCAGGAGGCTGAAGTAGGACAAGTGTTGTGAGTTCAAGACCAGCCAGCGTTAGATAGTGAGACCCTGTTCCCCCCCCAAAAAAAAGAAAAAAAGAGTGGTGGATCATCTGGCCCCCACCCTGCAAGAACATGACAAACAGGAGGAGACTACTGAAGGTGCAGCCGCCAGCACCTTCACATACAGACTCTGAAAAAAAACAATGTGTACACACTTCAGGAAAACAAAAATAGTATGATTTTTTCTCTCATCTGGAGGACCCTAGAGGATGTACTAATATCACAGAAAACCTACTACACTGCTGACGTTTAGGAAAAAAGACAAATTGAAAATGCATGTGCAGCAATCTCAATGTCCAAGGTTACCCAAGCAGCAGTTCACCGTAGTATAAAGTGTCTGGAAGCTAATCATCACCAGTTTGAGCAACTCTTATAATGTCACTTGCATTAATCTCAAGATGTTTCAATACATTTGGTATTAAATATTTCTAAGTTTTCTCTCCTGGGAGAGTGCATACCTTTCGGTGGACCCAGTGTGCAGCGGGAGAAGCACACGCAGCCCTCTGCGGGCTGTGTTCTGTCTTCTGCAGTGCTGGGTGGCTGCCTGCTTCCGACGTTCAGATCGTCTTAATCCCGGCCATCCAGAAGACCAGTGCAAGAGGATCCCAAATTGAAACCCATCCGGGGAATCCAGCGGTTTAGCAGCACTCTATCTCGAAACAAAAAATTTGGAAGAAAAAAAAAAAAGAGCTAGGGATGTAGATACATATGAAGTCTACGGGTTTAGTCTCCAATATCAGAAAAACAAACAAATAAATAAACAAACACAACTCCTCATTCTTCTCTTAGCTTAAAACTCCATTTTCTTTGTTCAGCTCTCTGAGCTGTGGGCTATTTCCTTCTAGTCACTGTCCAACTTTTTAAGATTTTAACAAACAAACGGAAAACCTTACTTTCATGTTTCACATCAAGAAATTTTTTGATTAGCGATCTGATTTTTCTTTTTTTCTTTCTCGTATTCTTATTTTGTTTCATGAAGGCAGCATTTTATTGTACATATTTCACAGGTATGGGAGATTTTTTTAAAGAAATATCATGGTCTCTGTCTTTTTTCCTAATTTCCTTTCCTTTTCCTTTTTCTCTCTCAGTTTGTTTACTTACTCTCATTTTAAAGTTAAATTTGAGATTTTATTCAAGTCTACAAATGAGATACCTACAAATGAGATTACTTGATAAATCTGTATTCCTGTCATCAATTTTACTGGGTACTGTCAAACTGCTCCCTGAGGAATTCACTGTCACAGAAAGAAGCTGAGTATTCCTGCAACCGTAATCTCACCACCAAGGTTTTTAACAGGCAGTAACCAAGACACAAAACATTACCACTTTCAATTTGTCCTAACTTTTTAAGGTCTCAAAGGACAAACCTTGGAAATTTAATGTCCTCCATAACAACCTCTTTACTAATTCTGTGTTTTATGTGGTTCTTGACTGATGCATCTTAACATTAGAAATCTCTTCCTCAGTGGCTCCAATGTTAGACTTTTAATACTTGCATTTTATCTTTCTTGAATGATTGTCACAATCTACTTTCTTGGTTTTTTATAGAAGTTATTTTTTATGTTATTTCATATTTTTTAACCTAACATATTGAAACAGGGTGTTAGATTAATACAGTTTCTTTTGTCCTTGTTTGTAGAATTCTTCATTTTTAGAAATTTGGAAATGAAATGTTTGAGTCTCAGTCAGCAAAAGGTTTTGTACTGTGCTCTTTCTATACACCGGACGGATCTGTTTATCCGACATAGTAAGAGGACAAAGGACTCAGGCTGACCTACCGGCGCTCGTGGCTTTCGGTGCTTTTAGACTACGAAATACTCTGATGAGAAAGCAGGAATATATTTATTGACATTTAGAAAGGCTAGCATTATGAACGAGTAACCTTTCAGGAATAGTACATTCATTTGAGTGGTTAGAGTTAATTAAAAAAATTTTTTTTAAATTTAAATTCCATGAGAAAAATCTTACTGGCAATTTTGAAAGATGTTGCTGAAGAGTTTGTTTAATTTTGAAACAAAAAGTAATTAATTTTTAATCTAGATTTTTCAATTGTGCCAGATCAGAAACATCTAACATTCTGCTCTGAGTCGTATGTACATACACATGCCAGCAGTATTCCATCAACAGCTAACACTTAATTACTCAAATAAGAAGCATTTTCATCAAGCAAGATTGATATTAAAAAATTTCTTTCATTTCTGTTATCTATATTAATATCTACTAAACTTTAACTTCAGAAGTAGAAATTTTATTTGATAATAATTATCATGGAAAATTACAAGAGGGAAGATGCCATTCTACCCACTTTGCGTTGTGTTTGGAGCTTATTGGAAATACATTTTAGCCACCATAAACCCTGAAATGTTTGCTTTTTCACAGTGATGTTGGTTGCTGTGAAACTGGAGATATCTCTTCAAGGATGCTTTCTGCTGAACACATTTTTGGTTTTCTAGAATATACTGAATAAGAAAAATTCTGGAGAGAAGGGTGGGCTTCGTGGTAATGCACACTGTGGGTGGCTGTCGTCTGATTCCTGGAAGACTCGGACAGAGCGAAGCAGAGAAGCGAGGGCAAACGTCCTCTCCTCCTGTCTGCAGCATGGAGACGCTGGTCTGCACTGGGTCTTGCCCCACAACGCTCCTGATTTACCAGCTTACGGACTTGAGTGGAGTTGATGTCACCATCTCCTCTGGGTCTCCAGCCCGCAGCAGCGGAATGCTCAGCCCCTCCACCGTCACAGATGTGATTTAGGCAGACATTCAAATAGACACACAGAAAATCAACTCCATGTTCCCACTCGATTGTTATAAGAAATAAGCTTATTAAAATGAGATTACTGAAAATAAATGTCTTCATATTCTATGAGTGTGCTTTTAATAGATTCTTTTTTCATTAGTGAGAACAACTAAAAGGTTGTACACCAAAACTAAGGAATGGAAAAGACTAGAAAAACAGAATTGCAAGACAGTCAATTTGTAATAAATTGCATTTTAATGAGACAATTCTGCAAATACTCTAATAATAACAATAATGGCAATAATAATAATTTGGACTTTCAGTTGCAGTGTCTTTTATCAATGGAATAAAACATTCCAACATAATAGGATAATATTCATGACAAAAGAATGGTCACAGCCATAAAGGTCCCTGGCACTTAAACACTAACGAGGCGATCTGACACTCCATAACTTGTAAAAACATTTCCTCTAAGTACTTCTCCATGGTGGGAGCATTATTAGGCACCACTGGGAAATGAGGATGGCCAGAAAGCAGAAATACATTATGAAAATAGGGACAAGATTTTTCTTTGCTGATGATCAGCAAGTGCACTAACTGTGATGCTAGGATGTCTTATGAGCAACTCATTAACTCAGTAAATACACGCATTTACTGGCCAGCACCTTTATAGGATGTGCTCAGTGCTTTGAAATACATGCAGTGTTTCCTGACTCTTAGTATCCTGCCAGCTGAAGAGGTTCACTGCGTCCCCTTCCTCTCATGTCTCTGGGGCTGCATCTTTTCCCTGACATCCTCACAGTACCTATTTTCCAAAGTCTAACTTGTTAAAAGCAGCAGAGTGGATCTCTCATTGGTCACTTTTCTTTGTTCTCAAGGTGAAGCTCAACATCCCTCATGATTTTTTTATCTATCTAGATTTCTAGAGAGTGATGTTAAGGATCCTGGCCAAAGTCAGTTGGATTATAGTTCTGCTACGGTAGTAAGTAGTGCTAGGACCCTAAGAACGCCCAGCATCTCCATGTATCAGAAGTCATCAAATGTAAGATTAAAAATGAAAGTAAATTCTGCTTCATTACCTTGCTCTGAGAATTAAGGGAACTCAGGGGCTTCAGGGGCTGAGATATTGACTTGAAATCTATGGTTTTGCTTGGCCTCCAGAAGCATTTCAGGAGAATCTTTGTAAGTGTAAGGCAATGCATCAGCATAAGGGGCAGACCTGACGCACGAGACTGGAGGTTCCTCGTTTCCCGGTCACGCAGCTGAAAATGGGAGGCTTGGCTCCTGTGCTCTGCTCATGCCTGGTGAAAGCCTGCCAGCTGCCAAGTGAGGCAGGCAGCTTCCGGGGTAAACTCCAACATGATCTCCCTTCAAAGCTGCCTTCGCTGTTTCAGCCCAGAAACATTCCTATCCACCATCCCAAGGACCCTGAGCTGAGTGCTCACAAATGTGCCCTTTCCTGAAGTGTTTCCTGCACAAATATGCATAGATTCTCCAAATAAAATCCCCGCTTGTCCTTTGTTCCAGAAGAGCACTTTCCATCTGCGTGAAAACACCGGTTTCCTCCATTCTGTCACATTCTGGCTGTGCTCCTTGGATTTGCACTCACTGGAAAGGTAGCCTGATGCCTTGGGTTACAGAGACAGGTTCCCAAGCTGAGGCCCACTGAGGAACTGGGCAGCAGGTGGTGGTTCCACCACTACTCACTGCTGTGACTGCTCTTTACGAAGATTTCAGGGATTCGACAGGACTTCTTCAGCATTTTTCTTGAGTGCCCAGGACTGCAGACCTAGAGGTAGTCCCATCTTCTGTGTGGCCCTTTGCCGGGGCCTGCATGATGAGCGGGGTCCTGAGAGGAGGCGATGGGAGATTAAGAAGAAACAAGACACGTGAAGGGAAGGCTGGGACCAGGTGGACCCTGACCCCTCTGACGAATTTTTGTGCGTGTGTGGTTTGTACTGTTTTGTTTTGCTTTGTTTTGTTTTGTTTTGTTTTGTTTTGTACTGGGAATGAAATTCAGGACCTTGTACTTTCCAGACAGGCACTTGTTCCCCTAAGCTGTATCCCAGCCCTGACCTCTCTGATGGACTGACAGCGACAGCCCAGCATGGTCCACATCTTTATTTATACACAGTAAGAAGGGAGGAAGC
>RJWM01035234.1:0-19047 GCA_004363535.1 Dasyprocta punctata | reverse complement strand
GAATCTGATTGATGCATTCTAAGTTTTTATTTTTCTCATTCTCAATCTCCTTTGATTTTCCATCCTCCACCTTTCCGGCTATGTCTCCTTTAGAGGTGCTAAGGGATTGCCCTATTATTAATTTCATTTCAATTCTGAGTTGGGCTAACAGTGCCGCTTTAATTTCTTTCATAGCTTCATGGAGTTGTCTCCCCACTTCGGTTGTCATCTCCTCTGAGAGTTTAATTTTTGGACTCCCAACCTTGTCTGCCTTTACGTCAATTGGGTTCGTGCTGCTTGTATCGGAGTCCAGAGAGTGCCCTCTACCTTTCCTTCTTGGCATTTTCCTGGGCTCTGCTGTGTTGCCCCAGCCCGCCTCGGCTCTGCGGATGTCTGGTGAAGTGCGTGTGGATAGGGCCGTCCACCTAATTTCCTCTATCACCCCCAGGGCACCCGTGCAGATTCCACCAGGACCCTCCAGGGCCTGGTGTGGGCAAGCAACCGTGCCTAATTAGGTGCAGTTCCAGTCTCAAGATGGAAGCCTGTTCCTCGCTCTCCCTTGGGAGTAGGGGGTGGGGGGTTGGGGCCCACAGAGTTTAGTCACTCACCAGCTCGCGACCACCTCTTTCCATGATCGATAGCTGCCTCCGCCATCGCTGCCTTAGCCGCAGAAGTTCAATCCACAGAAGTTCAATCGCGCATCTCAAGCACTTTAATCGCACCTTCTCAATTTGAGTCCGCGTTGATTGGATTGAGCTCAGGTCAGAGGCGCCGCCACCTTTGTTTGTTTACTTCTTCTTTTTTTTTTACTCTTTCCGTGGGCTACAGTTCTCATCCTAAACTCCTCTTAGGTCCTGAGGATCCATCTCCCTCCCCTTTCCTTCTTTCTGTTATTGTATTATTTTGTATTCCAGCATTTGGGAGCCTCCCTATGGCGGAGTCATCAGGTCGGCCATTTTGCAGGAAGTCTCTGTGGACGCTTATACCCTATGGTAAGGGAAATTTCTGGTAAATTTTAAAAACCCCATATGAAAAAATAAAACATTTATGACTGATATATTGGGTTTCATGGATTTATATGTATTTTATGAGTACTCAATGGGTACAAAATAAAATATAGAAAGAAATAAAGAAATTGTACCTTTGTGATTCTCTTCCAAAATATATTTTGGACTTCTGGGAAAATGGTAGAGCAGTATGTAGCAGAGAAACAACTTCTCTGAGTGTCACCATCCAGACCCTGGAATATAGCATCACGAGGAAGACAAGAAGGAAGGAAGTGGGGCCCCTGGACCCAAGAAGAATCTGAGGTGTAAATTGAAGCCACAGAGAGAGTAAAAAGAAAAACTTCAGAGAAGAAGAAGGCTATGGTATTTGGCGGGGTCTTTGCCCAGAACTATTGGAAACTGGGGATTTATGGTCATGTGATAGTGGTGGCTGGCAGCCCCAGAGGCCTCTTCAGAGAGATGTGGCAGTGGAGGGGAGTGGTGGACCTGTAGGACCGCACTGGCTGGTGGTGAGTGCAGAGGACTCAGTCCTCCCATAGGGAGAGAGCATTGGCCAGGAGCCATTTTGGAGTCAGGTAAGATAAACCCAGAATCAGAACTGCTGCTGGCTTCCTCCAGCAGCTCCTAGCTGGGCACAGACCTGTGGAAATTGCTTGGACAGTGGCGGGCCCAGTGAATCTGGTCTTAGGGCAGGCCTGCTAAGGTTATCTACTACTCTGCCATAAAGCAATGACTGGCTTGCTGGAATACTGTGGCACGATTTGGGACTCTGTCTCCACAGGCTGTCTACTAGTGAACCCAGGAAGAATCCTGTACATGGACTCTGTTTTTTTTTTCTTTTTGGTTTTTGTTTGTTTGTTTGTCTTTTTATTATTTGTTTTATTTTGCTTTATTCAGTTTGTTTTTTCTTTCTCTTTCTCTTTAATTGTTTTTTTATGAGTGTGAGAGTGGTACCTGACCTCTTTGTGGGTGTGGTTCTGTTTTGTTCTACCTTTTATCTCTTCCACCTCTCTTTTCTTTCAATCTACTGCACCAGTTTCTCCTATTGGTGGGTCCCATCTTTGCCCACCAACCTTACTTCTAATCTCTTTCTCTTTTTCCACTTCTCTATTTTCTCCTTAACCCATTTTAAATTTCAACCCCAAGGGCAAAATTGACACATGTACTTACATATTTTATATCATTATCTGGTTTGTTTTGCATTTTGTTATATAATCACAAATCTAGCTCATATGGGTAAAAGTAGCAAATTAAGGGTTAGCTCAGTTCATTGTTTTATAGGCTGTGTTTGAAGCTATTGGTACCACTATAGTCAAGATTGACATAATTTTTCTAAATAACTGTTTACCCTCATAATCCATGACTGAGATTAAGGGTCACAGAAAGTACTATGACACAGTGCCAAAGAACCAGGGACTAGGCCAAACAAGCAACAACTTCTCATCTCCAACAAACTGAAGAGGTAATACCTTCCAACAGACCTGAAACCCAAAAACTAATTACACCTGGAAGATACTGCAGAGAAGTAATTATCACCTAAGTGTCCTAAATACTACAAATAAAGCAACCCACCACAGGCAATTTATAAACATCACTCAAGGAATTAAACTTAAAAAAGAAAAGAATGAGAAGACATTTAGATAAGATGCAACCCAGTCATCTAGTTCACCAAAGCAAACTCAGAGGGCAATGAGGCGGGACAATCTGAAAGTCCCTCACCAGGTCTCTCTGAAGTGGTAACAACAAAGCAATTGAATGAGGCTCTGGAAAAAATTGAAATCAGAAATAATCTCTCAGATAACTACAGAGATTACCAAAATACACACCATGATTAGCAATGTTAGAGCAGACACAGACAAAAAAAAAATAGATGAGCTTAGGCAAATTACGGAAGCACAGCACAGGAAGCAAGTGGAATCCATAAAGCAGATTCAAGCAGATAGCCAGGAGAATAAAAATTCCATTGAAAGTATTCATTGCAGATTAGGCCAATGTGAAGACAGTTTCTCAGATATTGAAGACAAGCTTGCAGTTAGTGACCAGGAAAAGAAAGATTTCTCAAAACTAGCAAGGGATAATGAGAAATCAATCTAGCAGCTGCTAGATGAGACAAAGAATAATTTAAGATTCCTTGGAGTCAATGAACAAGCAGGAGGAGATACAACAAATGACTTTTGAAACATGTTCACAGACATCATGACAGAAAACTTTCCTGAAAGAAAATAAGAATTTGACATACGAATAAGTGAGGCATACAGAACTCCCATTAGCAATGATCAAGCAAATTCTACAGTCAGGTATATCATTGTCAAGATTCCAGAAATTCAACACAAGAATTGAATCCTAAAAGCTGTTAGAGTAAAGAAACGAATCACCTACAAAGGAAAGCCCATCAGAATCACAGCTGACTTCTCAGCACAAACTTTCAAGTCAAGGTGATGTTGAAGTAAAGTACTCCAAGTTCTAAAGGAAAACAACTTTCACCCCAGATTGGTGAACCTCACAAAACTGTCTTTCAAAAAATAAATTATTTTTTGGTACTGGGGATTGAACTCACAAACTTGCACCTGCCAGGCAGGCGTTTATGCCACTGAGCTAAATGCCCAGCACGTCTTTCAAAATTGATGGAGAAACAAAATACATTTTTGTCCAGTTGCAATTTTCTTGAAGCCATAAAATAGACACTGTGCCTATTGTGTAATTGTTCCCTTGAGTCAAACCACAGTCTATCACTCTGCAATCTAACTATGATGTTAGACTTAAGATTTTGAAAAGCTGGAAATTCAAATACTATTGCATCTTAAAGATTTGAAGCAACATGTTCTAAAGCAAGACCAGTATGAGTACAGTGTAGTTTTACTAAGAACAGTTACAACAGTATATCCCCTTGAGGAAACAGGATCTCTTAGAAGATGACAGATTTGCTGTTGAGCTTAAAATTCAGGATTGGAGTATGAGAAGACCTGTGAAAAGTATATATCCTGTGTTTCATTGGATTATGTGGAAGATTAAGGGTACTGTCTTGAACTTCTCATTTCCTAATTTGATTCTAGTATCTCCCAAACTTCAATTATGTTTGAAATTCAAATAAGAGAATAAACATCCAGTACAGTAAAAGGCAAGGCCCTGTGACTGAAACTTGAGTGGAAGAAGAGGAATTATTCAAAAGAACTGCAGAAGATGACAAGCAGGTAGTAGATTGCAGGCCTGAAATAAAGTAGTTGCAGTTTGAATGGCTGTCTATATTAAAAAAAATAGGTAGGACATGTTAAAATTATTTGCATTGAGATTTTGTGACAACATTTCCTCTCACATGTAGTTTAGTGCATGGTGAGAGATATAGGTCTAGGTTTAATCTCTGAAATGTGAGAAGTCTTTTTCTCTAGAACCATTTATTAAAGAGGCCATTTTTCTTCCAGTGAAGGTGTTTGGACCTTTTGTCAAAGATAAAATAGCTGAATGTGTTTGGAACTGTTTCTGATCTCTTCCATTCATTCTCAAGTCTGTTTTTTTGATAATACCATGCTGTTTTTATCATGGTAGCTTTACAGTATAATTGCAAGTAAGGGAGTGTGATACCCCCCACTTAGCCTTTGATGGCCAGAATTACGTTTGGTATTCTAGGTCTCTTCTGGTTCCAAATGAATTGTGGGATCATTTTGTTTAATCCTGTGATATTTACTCTAATGCATTAGTAGTTTGGTACTGCATTAAATTTGTACAGTAATTATGGAAGTATGTCCATTTTCACTGTTTTGGTTTTTGCTACACAAAAACAAGAATTATCTATCCATTTTTGGCAGTTTTCTTTCTCTCTTTTCAGATTTGCTGGGGACCACAAGTTATAAATTGAGTCTAAAGAAGTTCTGAGACCATCTTTGTCCTGCCCTTTGAATCAGACTGGACTGAGGAAACCCTCCCACCTTCTTTTGGTCACATCTAAAGCCCTAACACTTGAAACACTGTGTCAGTCACAGGAAAAGTTAAGACATGCTGAGGACAACTAGGATCTTTAAAGCTATGTAGTATCATTAGTGAAAATTTTGCCTGGGTAAGCTACAGTTTCTTTGCTGGCCCTTGTCTCATCTTTGCAAGAATCCTTTGTTCTTTTACTAACCCACCATAATTGCCATTACTATTCCTGGAATCACTTTCTACCCCTCCACATACACCAGGTAATAAAAATATTCTTTGTTTTTGTTCATTCTGGGAGCGCTGGATAATACAAATACTCCATTTTTCCCCATTTTGGGAGCATTGACCTACCAACCCCTCTTTTCATGCATTATTAAATGTATTTTGTCTCTTATTTTACCCTTTCACTGTAACCCTCATACAAGCAATTGAGAATCTTGACCAGGTCCCTGATACAGAGCCTTAGTTTTTAAAGTAAAGGTCTTGTATTTACTTTATTATACTGATCCCTAGGTGTTTCCTATTTTTGGAATCTATTGTGTAAGTTATAGTTTCCTTAATTTCTCTCTCTTTTTTTGGTTGGTTCCTTCTCTGTTTTGTTATCAGGGTAATGCTTGCTTCCAGAAATGAGTTTAGGAAAACTATTTCCTTTCAGTTTTATTAAAGAGTTTGTGGAGTAGTGAGTAAGATCTTTAAATTTCTTGCAGTATTCAGCAGCATTTAGGACCTGGGCTTTTCTTTGTTAGTAGTTTTGTAATTACAGCTTCAATTTCACTGATTGATACTGGATTACTAAATCTTCTTGATTCAGTGATAGTACTTCATATATATCTAGGAATCTGTGCATGCCTTCTGTTTTTCCATCTTATTTGTACACATGATCTGAAAGTAGCTATTGACCATCAGAATTTCTTCACAATGTTGTGATTTCATCCTATCATTTTTAATTAGAATGGATTTGATTATTTTCTTTCTTTTTTTGGTTAAGATTAGCTAAAGTCCTTTTGATTTTATTTAACCTTTCAAAAAATCAACACTTTAACTAAGAAGAAACCCAAGAGACACTGCAATGGAAGACACTGGAAATCACACAACTGAAATTTCCAAAATGATAACAACTGAAGTAAAGAAACAATTCCATGAAACTATAAAGGAAATCAGTTCAGAAATAATCTCTCAGGTGAAAAATGAAATAGCAGACATTATGAAAGAAATGCTGTGTGTATCTAAAGAAGATCAAGATAAAAAAATAGAAGAACATAAGAAAATGATGGAAACTTCAAACCAACAATATAAGACAGAATTAGAATACATGAAACAGATTCAAAGGGATATTCAGGAAATTAAAAATTTTATTGAAATCTAGCAAAACCACTTGAATGAAGCTAAAGATAGACTCTCAGACCTTGAAGACAGCATGGAAGCTTACGATCATGAAAGAAAAGGTCTCTTAAAAATAACAAGGAACCAGGAAACAACAATTCAACAGCTGAAAGATGATGCCAAGAGAAACAATATAAGATTGATAGGAGCCAATGAAAAAGCAGGGGTCAATATGAAACTCTTGTGAAGACTATTTGCAGAAATTATGAAGAAAATTTTCCAAACATGAGAAGAGAAACTGATATACACTTAAATGAGGCATACAGAGCCCCCATTAACGATAACCAAAATAAATCTTCACCTAGACATATAATAATTAGGATATCAAAAGTTCAGCAAATGAACAGAATACTAAAAGCTGTCAGAGAAAAGAAAGAGATCAGCCATGAAGGAAAGCCTGTTGGAATTACAGCTGACTTCTCAACACAAACCTTCAAGTCAAGAAGAGTTTGGAGTGAAGTATTTCAAATCCCGAAAGAAGGCAATTTGCAACCCAGATTGAAGTATCCTGCAAAACTATCTTCAAAAATTGATGAAGAAATAAGATACTTCTACAACAAAGAGCAACTGAAGAAATTCATGACCACCAAATCAACACTACAAAGAGTACTAAAAGACACTCTAGAAAGAGACAAAGATAACTGCAATCCCATGAGTAACAGTAAAAGGAAACCAGTAAGCAGGGCAAACAATTGAACACAAAAAGTAGAAAACCAACAACAGAAAGATAACATGACAGTGATAAGTCAGTACATATCAGTTGCATCAATCAATGTAAATGGTCTCAATTCACCAATAAAAAGAAACAGACTGGTAGAATGGATTAAGAAACAAAATCCAACAATATGCTGTGTACAAGAAACACATTTAACTCAAAAGAAAATTCACAGACTAAAAATCAAAGAATGGAAAACAGCATTCCATGCAGCAGGAACCCAGAAAAAAACAGGGGTAGCTATTTTATTTGTAGGCAATGTGAACTTCAAACCAAGAATGATCAAAACAGATAAAGAAGGTCACTACATACTTGTTAGGGGAAAACTTCAAGAGGAAGAGATTACAAATGTAAATATATATGCACCATATATGGGAGTACCCAGCTACATAAGACAAATCTTAATAGACATGAAAAAAACAAATAAGCAATAATATAGTTATAATGGGGAACTTTAACACCCCATTGTCACAAAGAGACAAATCAACCAAACAAAAAATCAGCAAAGAAATAACAGAACTGAATCAAACTTGTGAACAAATGGACAAGGTAGATGTGTACCGAGTGTTCCGTCCAACAGCATCAGAGTACACACTCTTCTCTACTGTAGATGGGTCGTTCTCTAAAATAGATCATCAGCTGGGCGTGGTGGCACACGCCTTTAATCCCAGCACTCGGGAGGCTGAGGTAGGAGGAGCGTTGTGAGTTCGAGGCCGGCTTGGGCTACAACATGAGCGCAAGGCCGGCCTGAGCTACCCAGTGCGACCCTGCCTCAAAAAACCAGGGCTGGGAGTTTGGCTCAGCGGCTTAAGCGCCTGCACTGGCAGGGGCGAGGTTGTGAGTTTGATCCCCAGTGCCGCAAAAAAAAAAAAAATAAAAAAAAAATAAATAAATAAAATAAAATAAAATAGATCATATACTAGCCCACAAAACATGCTTAAGTAAGTGCAAAAGAATTGAAATTATTCTATGAGTATTATCTGACCATAGTGCAATGAATTGGAAATTAATGACAAAAAACACATGTGAACCACATAAACACATGGAAATTAGATAACACTCTCCTAAACAATCAATGGGTCACAGAAGAAATTAAAGAAGAAATTAAACAATATCTACAATTGAATGAAAATGCAATTACAAATTACTGGAACCTGTGTGATAAAATGAAAGCAGTCCTCAGAGGGAAATTTATAGCAGTAGACTCCCAAATCAGGAAAATGGAAAGAACAGACATAAACAACCTAATGATGCACCTCAAACTTCTGGAAAAAGAAGACTAAGTCAGGCCCAAAACCCAAAGAATGCAGGAAATTATAAAGATCAGAGCAGAAATTAATGCAATTGAAACTAAGAAAACAATACAAAGAATTAATGAATCAAAGAATTGGTTCTTTGAAAGAATAAAAAATATTGATAAACCCCTAGCCAACCTTATAAAAAGGGGAAAGACAAAACTCAAATCCATGCAACAAGAAATCACAGACCTTGTGGAAATACAGAAGATCTTCAATACCTACTTCAAAAACCTTTACTCCCATAGGTTTGATAAAACAGAAAAAATGGACAGATTTGTAGAAATGTATAAATTACCAAAGCTGAATCAAGAAGATGTAAAATTGCTGAATAACCCAATTTCAGCTAATGAAATTGAAAATGTAATCAGAACCTTACCAACAAAGAAAAGGACAGGTCCTGATGGATTCACCGCTAAATTCTACAAGAAATTTAGGGAAGACTTAATGCCAACACTCCTCAAACTCTTCAATGAAATTGAACCCTAACTCATCCCTGGAAGCAAGTATTACCCTAATACCAAAACCAGAGAAAGACCCAACCAAAAAAGAAAATTACAGGCCAATCTTCCTAATGAACATAGATGCAAAAATCATCAATAAAATTCTGGCAAGTAGAATACAGCAAGTTATCAGAAAGATTATACACCATGATCAAGTGGGATTCATCCCAGGAATGCAGGGATGGTTCAACATATGCAAATCAATACATGTAATACACCATATCAACAGGGTCAAGGACAAGAACCACATAATCATCTCAATAGATGCAGAAAAAGCTTTTGACAAAATCCAACACCCATTCATGATAAAAACCCTACAGAAAATTGGAATAGATGGTCTCTACCTCAACCTGATAAAAGCCATATATCATAAACCAGCAGCCAACATCTTAATAAACGGAGAAAAACTGAAAACTTTCAACCTAAAATCAGGAACCAGACAAGGATGTCCATTATCACCACTCCTATTCAATACAGTTCTGGAAATATTAGCTGGAGTAATTAGACAAGAGAAAAAATAAAGGGAATAAGCATAGGAAAGGAAGAAGTAAAATTATCACTCTTTGCAGATGATATGATACTCTACATAGAAGACCCCCAAAAATCCATCAAAAGACTTCTAGAAGTAATAACCAAATTCAGTAATGTTGCTGGATACAAGGTCAGCACTCAAAAATCAATAACATTCCTGTACATAAACAACAAGTCACTGACAGAGAAATAAGGGAAACCATACCCTTCACTATAACATCCAAAAAAAAATGAAATACTTAGGAATCAATCTAACAAAGGAAGTAAAAGATCTATACAGCGAAAATTACATTACTCTGAAGAAGGAAATCGAAGAAGATTTCCAAAAATGGAAAGATATTCCCTGTTCATGGATAGGAAGAACAAACATCGTGAAAATGGCCATTCTCCCAAAATTGTTACACAAGTTTAATGCAATTCCAATCAAAATACCACTTGCCTACCTCACAGAGCTAGAGAAAGCATTCCTGAAATTCATCTGGAGCCAGAAAAGACCTAGAATAGCAAAGGCAATTCTGGGCAACAAAGGGAAGGCAGGAGGCATCACAATCCCCGACTTGAAACTATACTGCAAAGCCACTGTGATAAAATCAGCATGGTACTGGAATCAAAACCGACCTGAAGATCAATAGATAGATTAGAAGATATAGCCACAACTACAAATATACTCAGCCATCGCATCTTTGACAAAGAGGCCAGACATGTACACTAAAAGAAAGATAGCCTCTTTAATAAGTGGTGCTGGAAAAACTGCCTTTCTATATGTTGTAAACTAAAACTAGACCCATGTCTATTACCATGCAGTAAACTAAAGTCAAAATGGATTAAAGATCTGAATATTAAAACAGGGACACTAAATTTTCTGGAAGACAAAGTAGGTAAAAATCTTGATGAAATAGGAGTAGGCAGAGAGTTCGTGAAAAAAAAAATCAAACTGTACAGGAAATACAGAATCAACAACTGGGATCTCATTAAAATATTTTTGCATGTCAAAGGAAAACTCCAAAAGTAAAAAGGAAACCCATGAGTTGGAAAAAATATCTTAGTCAACTGTCCCTCAGAAAAACAACTTCTATTTAAAACATATAAAGAATTAAAAAAAAAAATCAGGCCCCTAAAATTCAAGGACCCAATCCAAAAATGGGCATCTGAGATGAATACACACTTCTCAGAGGAAGAAATACAAATAGCAAATAAACATAAGAAAAAATGTTCAACATCAATGGTCATTCCGGAAATGCAAATTAAAACAACACTGAGATTCCATCTCACCCCAGAAAGAATGACCAAGATCAAAAAATCAACCAACGACAAATGCTGAACGGGTTGTGGGGTAAAAGGAGCCCTTCTTCACTGTTGGTGGGAGTGTAGTCTGGTACAACCACTGTGAAAATCAGTGTGGAGACTCCTCAAGAAGCTAGGATTAGAGATTCCATTTGACCCAGCTGTCCTGCTTCTGTGCATTTTAACAGAATTGAAAACATCATACCACAGTGATACATGTGCAGCCATGTTTATAGCAACACAATTTGTAATAACCAAATCTTGGAAACAACCCAATTCCCATCAATCAAGGAATGGATAAAAAAGATGTGGTATTTTTAAACAATGGAGTACTACTTAGCTATCAAGAAAGATTGCATTAAGACTTCTATAAGTAAATGGACATGACTTGAGACCATACTCATAAGTGAAATAAATCAAACTCACATGTGTAAATACTGTATTATCTCCCTAGTGTAAGAAACTGAAAAAGTATATAGAATCTAAAATCTACAATAAATACTGTGTAAGGGTAAGAAACTGCTCTAAGTGGAAAAGTAATTGGGATAGGGGATAGAAGGAAGGGAAAAGAAAAAAGACATAAATTTGTATATATGTATACATAAGATAGATAAAGTGACTATACTACTAAATGTATTAGTTATTGAAAAAGAACAGTTAATACTCATATGATTAGATCAATTTTACATGTCTATATCTGTTAATCTAAACAACCCATTTGAAGGTAACAATGTGCAACCATTGTCAAATTCCTATCATCTTGTTTTGTAAACCTATAATGTTATTGTATTGGATTTGTTGTTGCTATTTGTTTGTCTCTTTTGCTTTTTGTTTTACTTTTCTGTGTCTTATTTCTCTTAAAAAAAGAAATGTCTATTTTCTGACATGTCTTCTAGGTGAAGGTGTCTCTTGGCCTTTGATTTTGCTCTAAAATCTTGCCTTTCCAAATAAATAGGAATGAGATTTGCTGCATACTTGGCCCAACAGCCAGTCCTTTGCTAGTGGATGGTGGTAATTATTATGTCCTCAGACAATCACTGTTTTGTCATACAAACAAGAAGAACTGGTAACAAAAGATATGACGCCCTGGCTAAAGTAGTAAAATTAATAAGTCAATAGCATCAAGCTCAGCTTAAAAACTGATAAGCTGTGGTAACTGTTAATTTGGTACAATTAAACAAAGGAGCATGACTATAGCTATATAATAAAAGACACACAAACCAGAACCTTGCACGACATGAATTTCCTCTTAGTAGAGTGATTTTACCTTGTGGTTCAGATAAAAGTGGGGTAAAGAAAAACAGCAATAAATTATAAGAAATATATTAGAAGCAAGAACTGAAGGACAAAAGATCACCTAACTTTTTGGAAGCTAGAGAAGAGAGGAGAGAAGGAATGCAGGAGAAAGCATAATAAGATCAAAGTGAACCAAAAATACTAATGACAATGTTTACCCACATGAAAAAATTCAAAGAATTGAAAAAGATAGTTGAGAAAAGAGGGAAAAGAACAGGCAAAACAAAACAACATAAACATTAAAATGAAAAAGTAAATGACTAAAAAAAAAGATTCCTCGGACCACAAGGCTGTGGCTTTCCTTTGGTCTTCACAGTTCTGTGGTAGTGTAAAAGTCAGAACCCAAATCTGTTCTGAGAAACCCCACCAAATGTGCAGTAGAATTATTGCTAGGTGCATGGCAATCCCCTTCAGTCTGCAATAAGATCAGATGGTACAATAATTCTGTCATTTCTGCTCCACAGACTTTCAGGATGATGTTGGACTCTGATTGTGGAGTTGGACACCTGAGACTTCAGTCGCAGACCGTCTCGATGCCCCTCAGTAGCCTGGCCACATCTCCTTATCCTGTATACCACTGTAGTCATTGTACACCCAGTTGCTGTGGGCTTTCAAAACTTGGAATGCTGGAACAAAGACAAACCAAGGCTGCTTTGAGTCCTGTATTCAGTTGTCCCCTTCCAGTCCTTGCAAAACCTTTCCGTTCTGTTGACAGACATGTCTCTCTTCCTCTTGCATGCTACTGAATGTGGGGGTGGGTAGTTATGCAGTGAGAATCCAGACTCACTGCTTTTGCCATGGGCCCTCTCTTCGATGTTTCTAGAGATGCCAGTTAACCACTACCAGTCAAAGCATTTACCATTCTGCTCCACCGGCAAATTTCTCCCTGGTGGTCTATGGGCTCACTAACTCTCAGGTGTCCCTACTGATTCTATGCTCTTTTCTCACATATGAGCTGGACATACAAGTCAAATGCTGATAATTCCTGACTCATTCAGAGGCTTCTTGTTATCCCCTCATAGTCTGATAAACTGATGCACTATCTGGTCACTTGCCCCTGTGCATGCCATTGAAATATGCACATAGGCTGTAACAATCTCTTTCTCAGAGAGGACAACAGAGGGGAGGGGCCATATCACACGTCTATCCTGTGAGCCTTGATTCTGCTATGCTGTAGAGGTTCCACCACTTTTCTTGGAACCTCCCTGGATGCTGATTCCTATGATGCATGCAGGCTGAACTCCCTCAGGCAGCCCTGTGAACTGCTTTGCCTTTTTATAAACTCTTATGCCTGTGTTACATTTGTTCTACAAGTCTCTGATTTTAAACTGATTTTGGCATCAGAATGTAGGTGCCTCCCTTTTTTCCAATTACCTGTATGTTTCCTGATTCTCAGTATTTCTCCAGTGTTACTCCTTTTCCATTCAGCCATGTTCACATCCTGTAATACATTTTTAAGATGTAAAATTCACCATATTTTTGATCACAGACTTGAAATTTAGCATTTTTTAGAATTATGTGACAATGGCAACAAAACAGAAGAATCTATGTGAATATCGAATGCAGTTATAATAAGAAGTTTATAGTTGTAAGTGCCTAAATTGGAAAATAATGTAACTCCAAATAAATAATGATGCATTTTAAGATCCTCCAAAAAGCAAGAACAAACCAACCCTCAAACTTTAGATGGAGAAAATAAGAAAGATCACATAGACAACTGAGAGTAAAACTGGGAGTGAAAAATATACAAGGATTGATGAATCAAAATGTTAAGTCTTTGAAAAGATTACTGGACACTTAACAAATCTTACTGTAATAGAAATAAAAGCATTTAAATTATAAAATTAGAGATAGCAAAGATAAATCATAAGATATTGCTGAAGTCCAGAGTGTTACCAGAAATTATTTTGAAAGTTTTATTTCAGTAAATTGTAGTTATACAAGAAATGAATAAATCCCTGTGTGTGTAAGACCTACCTAACATATATCAAGAATACATAAAACATATAAACAAATCAATAATAAGCAGTGAGGATATTGCAGTAATGAAAAGTCTCCCAATAAGAAAATCACAGTACCCATCTTAGCATGAAGGTTCTACATACAACCACATTGGCTTCCTGAAAAGAAAAATGGGAAAAAAAAGAAATATACTGAAGTTCTAGTTATGAAAATAGAAACCTTGAAATTGCATGATGCTAACAGGGAAAACATAGGAAACCCTATGTACTACACACAAGTGAAGACTTCCTGAATAGGACTCCAAAAGCAAAGGGATTAATATTGAGTTGATAAATGTGAATAGCTCAATTTAGAAGATATCTGCATAGCAAAGAAAATAATAAAAGCAAATTATGCAATGGGAAAAAATCTTCCCTAACTCTACTTCTGATAGATGAGTTATATCCAGCATAAATAAATACCTGAAAACAACATTAAGGAAAAACACCTCAATCAAAAAGTGGACACATGAACTAAATAAACATTTCAAAAGAAGAAGTACAATGGCCAGTAAGTATATGAATAAGTGATCAAAATCTTTAGCTTTTAGAGAAATGCAAATAAAAAATTTGAGATTCCATATTACCTCAATCAGACTTGCTATCATTAAGAATAAAAAAACAGTGAATACTATCACTGGTGTAGTTAGAAACCTCGCTTTTATATTGTTGGTGGGTATGTGAACTGGTACAATCAGTGTGGAATTCAGTATGGTGGTCTCGCAGAAAGTTAAATTTAGAAATGACAATCGATCCAGCTACACCACTTCCAGTTATATCCCTGAAAGAATTAAAGTCATCATTGTATAATTGAACATGCCTTTCCATGTTTATAGCAGCACAATTTATAATGACTAAAGCTTTTTAAAGGGCTTAGAAACATATCCTTGTAGAATATGCAAAAAAAATGGGTCATGGAATATTACTCAAATATAAAGGAGAATGAAATCGTGATTTATAGGAAATTGGATGGAATTAGAGATCACCATAATATGTGAAGTAAGGTAGACTTAGATAAACCAACACATTGTTTCGCTGAAAAATTTAATTAATGAATTAATTCATTAGTTATATAGAGATGGTGGGACACGAGGGACTAGACATTTGGGGATGAAAAAAGAAATGACTAGGAAGAGAAAGGGAAGAAGGAGTGTGATAATAGGATTGGAAATGATCAAGGCATATGAAGTGCATCTACCAACTTCCCAAAATGAACCTTAGCAATGTGCATTACTAACATTCACTAATAATAAGTGATCTTAAAAGTAAAAATGTCTTTAATATTGCTAGCATAAGGTTTACCTCCATTTCCAGCCAGATAGGATAATATTTACCTTTCTTCCAAGTTTAGGAGATACAATTTCCGTTGCTTTCTATCTTTTAAGTACAGCAAATTTTAGGATTTTTCTTTGGAAAAACATACCATATAATGCTAACTATGCTTTCCAATACCTGGTATTTCATGCACAATATGAAAAAGATAGTTATAGTGAGTAAATGTAAATGGAATTAATGTTTAAGCTAATTTTAACAGAAATAAATCATTGCTTATGAGTAATTTTAATTAATATACAAAATTCTATATTGAAAAATTCTAAAATTTAAGATACGGTTTGATTAAACCTAAAGCATTTTATCTTCACAAAAAGGACTATTTTCTCTAAATATAGAAATTTCATAAAGGTTACTTCAAAATATAAATTTTAAAATGCTATGAGTAAAAGAAACCAGTAAATAAATAAGATACATCATATATATATATATTGTAAAGAAAGTGAAAAGAGGATTTTTGTATGACAAAGAATTTTGTATAATAAGGTAGTATTTTAGTCATAAAATAAAAAGGCTAATTATTGTATTAATGGAAAAAAAGAATGGTCATATGAAAGACCTGCTTAGCACCTTATACAGTCTGAATAAATACCAGAAGACTTGTGAAGAGTACATCTTCTGAAAAGAAAAATACTGTATAGGTGTGTGACTAAGTTAAGTGTATTTTATAAAATTTGTATAGAATTTTCCTTGGTAAAAATTTGATGCACAGGAGCTCAATATTAATTCCATATATTTACATTAACACAGTTTTCTTAAATATTGATCTACGCCCGGTGTGGTGGCGCATGCCTTTAATCCCAGCACGCGAGAGACTGAGGTAGGCGGAGCGTTGTGAGTTCGAGGCCGGCTTGGGCTGCAACGCGAGCGCAAGGCCGGCCTGAGCTACATAGTGCGACCCTGCCTCAAAAAACTAGGGTTGGCAGCACTCAGGAGGCTGAGGTAGGAGGAGTGTTGTGAGTTCGAGACCAGCTTGGGCTACAACGCGAGCGCAAGGCCGGCCTGAGCTACACACTGCGACCCTGCTTCAAAAACCCAGGGCCGGGAGTTTGGCTGTGACTTAAGCTCCTGTCTGACAGGCGCGAGGTTGTGAGTTCAATTCCCGGTGCCAAAAAAAAAAAAAAAAACTAGGGTTGGGAGTTTGGCTCAGTGGCTTAACCGCCTCTGGCAAGCGTGAGGTCTGTGAGTTCGATCCTCGGTGCCATTTAGGGAACTGAATTTTACTGGAGTCTGAACTTATTTAAATATCTGTGAGTTTTAATACCTTTAAACAATCTCTTTGTAATTCTAATTAAATAAAACCATTATTTTTTATTGTACAATATTTGACAATTTATCTACCTGTGAAGATAGATGTATATAAACATAAATGCTTCATATGCTGTATGTCTGTGCTCTATCTAAATGCTAAATACAAGTTAATAAAATAAAAAATCTGTAAATTTAATACATGCCAGGTAACTAATAAATATTCTTGTTTGTACATTGCATCCAGTCTTTCAATATATAAGATAGTCAATAAAGCTTTCAGGCACTTTGTTGTTTTTCTTCAGCACCATTCAGGTTTTTATAAACCATTCTATTTATTCATTCTTGATGTCCATGTGTTGTCTGCTTTGGTTTGTTTTTAAGTAAATTAGCATTTCATTATTGTATATGTGAAATACACCAGTACATAAATAGGTTTGTTTGTGCTCATCAGCGCTATATCTTACTCTTGTAAGAGGTTAAATTTATTCTTTGATCTGTGATACTGCTGTTAACCTATGAAGAACTATTAGAGCCAGAATCACATACTTACAGTTATTCAGGTGAAAATTTTGCTTTAAAACTAATGTTAAGTCAATTTATATCTATCTATCTATATCTATATCTACATCTATATCTGTATCTATATATAACATATATATATGTATACCGACACATAAATGTTTTTATGTAGCTATGAAGATAATTATCAATGGTTTCTTTGTATGATAAATGATTTATGTTTCTAAGAAACACAAACCTCCTGCAATGCAAAGCTTTAGAGAATGCTGGGCGAGCTTCTAACATCTAAATTAAAAATTTTAACACCAATAGGCTTTACAAGAAATGATAATGATGTGCATGAGAACTGTGCTTTCCAAATATTGCCACTCTGTAAATAAAAGATTGGGCATTGGTCATCTGCAGGTACACTGTCAATTGAGGATAGTTTACTTGAAAAATCGTTTTATTTTCAGAGTATTTGTTTCATTTATCTTTAACTAGAAAAGTAGACATAAAATGAGCAAATTTAGATGAGGGTTTACTTATGTCATTTCATTCTTTTTAGTTTTCATTTTTTGTTAGTACCTATTTGCAGTACATAATGATGACTTTTTTTGTAGGCAGTTTGGACTTGTACACATCTCAATTCTTTTTTTTTTTTTTTTGCCCCATTTCCCTTTTCTCTCTCTTATTCCTGGTTTGTGCTGTTTCCATTACTATTTGATAAAGATATGCTTCCCCACTTCTCATTATCTACCTTTTATTTTGCTCCCTCTTTATAGATTGTGATTATCTTATGAGAAAAACCAAGAGAAATTTGGGGTTTTCTTTGTCTGATTTCTTTTTCACTTCACCTTTTGGTCTGAAGGTGTATCCGTTTTCTTACACGTGCCTCAAAGTTTATCATTTTTTATGGCACAGTGTTACTACACTGGGTATAAATTCTACAATATTTTTCTCCTTTCATTTATTGATGAACATACAGACCAGTTCCAAGATTTGAGCTGTGATAAACATGGGAATACCTGTATTGCTGTAATATGATGTCTTTACTTCTCTGGGGAAGATCCCTAGAAGGAGAATAGCTGAGTCAAATGGAATTTCAAGTTTTAGATTTTTGATCATTTAATTTTTTGGAACAGGACAAAAGGAACATACTATTGATAAATTATAAATAAAAATATTCTTTGTAGTAGAATAGGTGTTTATTCACATATCAGTTCAATTGTTTAAATACAGGATGACTAAAAATGGCATTTTGTCATTAATTTTTATAATATAACAGGAAATATAAAAATGACATTTTTCTCAAACTTATTTAATAGAAGAGTTGACTAGTTGAAATGATACCTGCTTGAAAGATGCTTGGAATGATCAGTACATAAGTAATTATGCTGTCCAAATGATGCTGGGTGTAAACTCTTATGTAGCCAAATATATTTTTCAGAGAATTAATAAAGAAAGCATGATGTTCCTGCTTTAAGTTATGAATGTTTTCCTAAAAGACTTATATAATGAAAGCAATTAGATAAATGATTTTGTTAGTTGCTAAATTTTAATCAAAAATTGAATAAAAGCTTTTGTATATCTTTCATCATGCAACATTTTTATTATTCTCTCAGATATTCAAAATCAAAATAGTCAGAAGTTCTCTAACTCCTCTTTGATGTAGCTTTCTGATGAAATTAGACTTTTCAATTATAATTTTTCATCCAGAGATGATATGCAAGCTAGATTTGTTTTGCGTTTCTTAGTTTTGTTTTGTATTTTCTTTCTAAAAATATATAATGGCTACATGTTAACATGTTGCAGAAGTGCAATCAAACAACCTGAGAAGTATTTTAAGATGATAGACATCACCTACAAGCCAGACATGATACAAAGTGGGGTAACAATATTCCAGTTAAATGGAAAGGGTAGCTGTGTCCTGGTCTTACTTTACAATCTAAAGTGCTCCAAAATCTGAAGAAAATTTCAATAGTTAGAATATAAACCTGCTATTCCTAGTTAGAGACTGTGGAGCTGACTTTCTAAATGTTCAGCAACAGACTTGGA
>RJWM01035233.1:0-18842 GCA_004363535.1 Dasyprocta punctata | reverse complement strand
GATCCTCAGGTCTGTTTTTTTGCTAGTACCATGCTGATTTTATCACAGGAGCTTTGTAATATAATTTCAAGCCCTGTATTACATTTTCTATTCTAGATCTCTTTTATTCCCAAGTAAATTTTAGGAATATTTTCTCTAGTTCTGAGAAGTATGCTAATGGTAATTTGATCAAAATTGCATTAAATCTGTAAAACAATATGGACATTTTCACCACATTAGTTCTTATAGTTCTTACTATCCATGAGCAAGGGATAGCTTTCCTTTTTCTAATACCTTCTTCAATCTTCTTTTTCAGAGTACTGCAACTTTCAATATATAGATCTTTTACTTCCTTTGTTGGATTGATTTCTAAGCATTTCATATTTTTTGGATGCTATTGTGAAGAGTGTGGTTTCCCTAATTTTCTCTTGCTGAATTTGTTGTTTGTGTGCATAAATACTTTGACTTTTTAGCATTGAATTTGTATCTGGTTGCACTACTGAATTTGGTTATTAAATCTACAAGTCCTGTGGTAGAGTTTGGTGTCTTCTATGAGGAATATCATGTCATCTGTGCATAAAAATAATTTAACTTTATCCTTTCCTATCCTTATTCCGCTTACTTCTCTCTCTTGTCTAATTACACTAGCTAATGTTTCCAGAATTGTATTAGGAGTGGTGATAATGGACATCTTAGTCTTGTTTCTGATTTTAGAGTGAAAGCTTTCAATTTTTGTACATTTAGTATGATGTTGTCTGTTGGTTTTTCATAGATGACTTTTTTTTTTTTTTTGTGGCACCAGGGATCGAACTCACAACCTCGCACCTACCAGGACAGGCACTGAGGCCACTGAGCCAAACTCCCAGCCCTAGTTTTTTGAGGCAGGGTCGCACTATGTAGCAGCTCAGGCCTGCCTTGCGCTCGCGTTGTAGCCCAAGCGGGCCTGGAACTCACAACGCTCCTCCTACTTCAGCCTCCCGAGTGCTGGGATTAAAGTCGTGCACCACCACGCCTGGCTTCATAGGTGACTTTTATCAGACTGAGGTAAAGACTATCTATTCCAATTTTCTGTAGGATTTTTATCATGAATGGGTGTTGGACTTTGTCAAAAGATTTTTCTGTATCTATTGAAATAATCATGTGATTTTTGTCTTTGGCTCTGTTGGTATGGTATTACATTCATTGATTTATGTATGTTAAGCCTTCCCTGCAATCCTTGGGTGAATTCTACTTGTTCATGGTGTATAATCTTCTTGTTGTTTTGCTGCATTCTGTTTGCTAGTGTCTTATTGAGGACTTTTGCAACTATATTCATTAATGAGACTGGCCTGTAATTCTCTATTTTTGGGTGGGTCTTTCTCTGGTTTTGGTATTAGGGTAATACTTAGCTACAGGAATGAGTTTGGGATTATGGTTCTCTTTCAATTTCATTAAAGAATTTGAGGGGTACCAGTATTAAATCTCTAAATTTCTAGTACAATTTGGCTGTGAATACATCAGGATTTGGGTTTTTCTTTATAGGTAAGTTTTTAATTACATTTTCAATTTCATTATCTGATTTGGGTTATTTGGAATTTGTATATCTTCTTGATGCAATTTTTGTAATTCATACATATCCAAGAAACTGTCCATTCCTTCTGTTTTCCATCTTATTAGAGTTTCTCAATGAAGGTATTGATGATCTTCTGAATTTCCACTGTATCTAAATTGATTACACCTTTTTCATTCCTCATTGCATGAATTTGAGTCTTTCCTTTCTTTCTTTCTTTATTGAGAAGATTGGCTAAGGGTTTACCAATTTTCTTTTATCTTTCAAAGAACCAACTCTTTGATTCAGTGATTCTTTGGATTTTTTTAAGTCTCAATTGAATTAATTTCTCCTCTGAATTTTATAATTTCCTCCCATGTACAGCTGAGAAGAAGGTGTGTTCTGATGTTGCTGGGTGGAACACTGTAAACACTTATTAAGTACATTTGTTCACAGGTTTAGTTCAGTTTCAAAATTTCTTTGCTGAATTTTGTCTGGTTGATCTGTCTGTTTGTGACAGTGGGGTATTGAGGTTCCCCATTACAACTGTGTTAGTGCTTATTTGATTTTTCGTGTCTATTAATATTTGTTTTATATAGTTGGGTACTCCTGTATTTGGTGCATACATATTTATGACTGTTATCTCTTCGTCTTGAAGTGTTTCCCCAGCAAGTATGTAGTGACCTTCTTTATCTCTTTTGATTATTCTTGGATTGAAGTTCACAGAGTCTGCAACAGAATAGCTTCCCCTGCTTTTTTCTGGGTTCTTGTTGCATGGAATATTATTTTCAATCCTTTGACTTTCAATCTATGAATTTTCGGTTAAATGTGTTCCTTGATACAGCATATTGTTAGATCTCTTGATCCTTTCTGCTGGCCTGTTTCCTTTGATTGGTGAATTGATACCATTTACATTAATGGTCATAACAGATATGTGCTGGCTTACTCTTGTCATGATACTTTCCTGATGCTGGATCCCTGCTTATCCCCTGTATTTAATTGCTTTCCCTGCCTTGTGGTTTTTTCCTATTATTGTTCTTGGAATTGTGGTCATTCTTATCTCTGTCTAGAATATCTTTCAGTACCTTTTGTAGGATTGGTTTAGTGGACATGAATTTCTTCAGTTGTTCTTTGTCATGCAAGCATCTTACTTTTCCATTAATTTTGAAAGATAATTTTGCGGGGTACATCAATCTGAGTTGGAAGTTGTTTTCTTTCAGGAGTTGAAATACTTCACTGAAAGTTCTTCTTTACATGAGTGGTGTGTTGAGGAGTCTGCTGTGATTCTGATGGATTTTCATTTATAGGTGATCTGTTTCTTTTCTGTAACAGTTTTTAATATTCTGTTCTTGTGCTGAGTTTCTGGGATCTTGATTACTATATGCTTTGATGTAGGCTTACTTTGGTCATGGCTGTTTGGAGCTCTGTATGCCTCACTTATCTGTATGTCAGATTCTTTTGCTTGGGAAATTTTCGGCTATTACTTTAGCAAATAATCTTTTTATATCATTTGTGTTAACTCCTGCTTTTTCATTGACACCAATCAGTCTTATATTGGTTTTTCTTTGTATTGCACTGCAGATGCGAATTTTTTTGTTTGATCTCTTCTTACTTTTAAGAGATCTTTTCTTTCATAATCTTCAAGGTCTGAAAGTCTGTCTTCAGTTTCATTCATGCAGCTTTGCAAATTTTCAATGGAATTTTTAATTTCCTGGATATCTGTTTGAATCTATTTCATGCATTCTGCTTCTTTCCTATAGTGGACATTGATGTTTTCTATTATTTTTCTATACTCCTGTATTTTTGTCAATGTCTACTCTAGATTTGCTGAGCTATTCTTTCATTATGGTCATTATTTCCTTTTTTTTTTTTACCTGAGAGATTATTTCTGATCTGATTTCTTCTATAGTCTCATGAATCTGTTTCTTTATTTCAGTTGCTCTCATTTCAAAAATTTCAGTTGTGTGTCTCTCATTTTCCTCTATTTTGTTGTGCCCTGGACTTGTTCTGGTTAGACTGGAGGTCTGAGGTTGCATTTCACTTCTGCAGCTTGTCATTTTCTATTTTAAAATTTTTATTTTAAAATTTTTATTTTTTATGTGTTGATTCTTGTAAATTTTTGTAATAGATGGTTTTATCACCAGTATCAAGGCCTCCGTAAGAAATGCCTGTTCTCAGGACATCTTCTGTGTGCTGGAGGTTCTTGGTTTGTGTCTGGCCCAAGAGCCTATCTTCCCAATTTATTAAGAGTGAAATGTTGGTATCCATTTGGCTCAGTCCCCAGTCCTTTGGTTCTGGGCTGTATTGAGGATATTATCCCAGAACATCCCATTATTGTTACAGAAAGGAGAACAACTGATTGCAGCAGATTGACATCCTAGCTAAAGTAGTATAATTAGCAGTAACAATAGCATCAAGCGCAGCTTAGAAAATGACAGACTGTGGTAACCATTAATTTGGTACCTTAAGCCATAGGAGCAAAATCTACTGTTATATAACAGAACTCATCACAAATTGGGAGACTATATGCAAAGTGTTTCCCCTTGGCAGGGTGGTTTTACCCTATGGTGGGGGAATTTAAGAAGGACAATAGATAAAACAAAGATAACTGAAGAAACAAGTAGTAGAAGCAAGGGTGGAGGATAAAGGATGATCATGAAAGCTTTGGAAAATCAGAGAAAAGGGCAGGAGCGAAAGAATGAAGGCATAAGCAAGGGATTATCAAAGTTAATCAGAAAACTTGAGATACTATTCACTCATATGAAAGTGATTAAATCTAGAGAGATAACTTGAGGAAAGGAGGAAAGAAGATGAATAGATTAAAACAAAAATATAGATAAAAGACAAGAAAAAGGAAAAGAAAATAAACCAGCAGAGAAAGAAGAAAAATAAAATATAATAAAGAAAATTCCTTTAATGTCCACCAAAAGCCCAAAACTGATGGGTAACCCTGCCAAAACTGCGGTAGAGTTTGCCCTGGATGTGAGGCTGTTATTGGCCTCCAGATATGGAGGCGTGGGTCCAGAGTCTTCAGCCAAGACTTTCGGCAGGTCCCTTAGCAACCTGCCCACTACTTACCCTGTTTCTCTTGGTATCTCTTTCCCAGTTGCTGTGCAGCTTTCAGAAAGAGATGGGGGGCTGTTCCCATGTACAGGTGGTTTCTCTTAGTCCTTGCTTGGCCTTCTGTGTTCCTCTTCCACTGGCAAGTCTCTGTCCTTGCAGGTCATTTGTTGCAAGAAAGAGTGGGATGCTGTGATATGATCTGATCCTCTGCTCCTGTCGGTGCTGTCCAAAGCTGCTCAGTCCTAATTCTTACTCCTCCTCAGATAACTTCCAGCTTGTTGCTTTATGGGATCTTCTGCTACCATCACTAACCTCCACCGTAGTCAGGAAGATGAGATGGAGTGAGATGGAGGGTGAGGTGGAGGGTGCTCTGGGGTGCCTTTCTGCTCATGCCCCTGGCAAGGGAACAGCCCCAGGCTGCACAGTCCCATGGTGAAAGGATATTTAATTCCTTGCACCTGTCTAACCACAGGTCACAGAAGAGAGGATAACAGTTCTATTTACTACACACCCCTGTATTCTTTAATCTTTTCTCTAGTGGTTCCAATTAGCATTCTGGGGAACAAAAGAAAAGGGAAGAAATGAAAAAAAGAAAAAAAAGAAAGCTGGCTGATCATCAGAGAGGGAGCAGTTCACTCACTCCCGTGTGTTCCAGTGCAATTTACTGCTGGGTTACAGAGTCCTCTGTTTGGAGGAAGGCAGAAGAGCAGGGGACTTTTTGTCCCAAGCCTATCCTATGTGACTTCACTTAGCTGCATTATTTTAGTCTATTCATTTTCTTTTCTTTTCTTTTCTCTTTTCTTTCTTTTTTTTCTCTTTTCTTTTCTTTTCTTTTCTTTCGTCTTCTAAGTTTCATACTATGGTAGGCTGTCACTCGCAGTCTGTCAACCTACTCCAACTGGGTGGTTTTGCTGTCCATTTTATTAGGTCATTTATCTGTATGTCTCTTGATCTATGGGTCTCATATTTCATACTGATTTTGGTTTCAGGATGTATGTCCCTCCCTTTTCTTCCAATTACCTATGTCTTTAGTTGAATTTCTTTGAGTAGTTCTGAATGAGGCTCCTCCTCTATTCAGCCATGTTGTGATCTCCTGACCCCAGGTGTCTACCCATATTTCAGCCCTAGATGAGTTGCCTGGCTTAGGACCACTTTTCTGCACTGCCTCTAAGTTGGTCATCCTGTTACCAGTGGTGTCATGGAGCCCTTTGTCCCCACTCATTTCTTTGACTGCACATCTCCCTTGAGACATTTTGACACAAAGGTCTAAGCACTCTGGGGAAATGCAATCCACTAATCTGTAGAGAACAGTTGGTTTCATGTGTTTCTTTTAATATAAACAGGGCACATACACTCTACAGACTCAAATATGAGCCCACATTATTTTCTATTTAATGCCTTTTGGTAGCAGCCAAATTATTTTATATGTTGATACAAAGACACCTGCAAGGGATGCTGAGTCTTTGAGATCCCAATTCTATACCACTATATTCTAAATCAAAGTTGAGACAAATAATTTAAATTTTAAATGTTTCCTGTTATGAATCCAAGAAAAATCCTTGTTTCATATCAGTTTCCTCTAAGACTATAGGCAATATAAAAGGGAAATTTATCAGAAAGAGAAAATTTCTGATAAAAACAAAAGAGGTTATAAGGTAAATCATTTCCATAAAAAGTGCTAATATGTCCTTAAGATATTCTAAATGCAATACAGTACATGCTGACAATTGCTAAAAATTTTATTACTGTGAGTGATTCCATCTTTGGAATTGTACTTTTTTCTATATACAAATGTGAAATAATAGAACATGAGGAAGCACCCAGAGACTGAGACTGTGGGAAAGACTAGATTTTATTCCACCTGCATACAAGCAGGCTGAAATTGGAGTGACATCAGCAAATATCTGGAGGAGGGGCTATGGATTTATAGGGTCTGGAGCTGGGTGCTATAGTCCCGAAAATGTGGATGAAATATCTGAGGTCAAAGCTGCAAGGACAGCAGGATAGGTATGTGGCACCGCTGGACATCCTGGCATCTGGGAGAGTGCAGGCCCAGATCTCCATTTCTTTATGGTCCTTAGTTCTTATTTGCAGAGGGCAGCCTAACTGCCTATTGTTTGTGGGCGGCCATATAAAGTTTTTTCCTAGGTCAGACCTGACAATGAAAACTTTTTATATTTGTATAGATAAGCTTTTCATAATGATAAACTGAGAGAGGGAAGTGCAAGGATTTGTCAACATAAAATAAAACAACCAAAAGGAAAATGAAATGTAATAATCATGACAATTTTCAGTGAGTTGCTTCATCTATTAAAATACTTTAGTTAAAAATTCAAAAACAGAATATTATTTCTATTTTCCAAAGTGATTTTGGCTCACAATTTTTCAAACCCAGAAGACAACTTGTCAGTTTTGTTCATTCACACTGCATTTCTTCCTTCAGATACAACCACAATTTCCTTTCTTACTCCTTAGAAAATGATCTAAACTTGCATGCAACTTTTTCTCCTCTGGCTCTAGAAGAAGACACTATCACTCCTTTAACTCCAAGGAAGCACATGCCAGTGCTGGTTTAGGTCTTTTCCTGAAGTTTCTGATTCATGACTCCCAGAATTCCTTGGTTCCAATCCATTTCCAGACCTTGTTCTCCACCTTTGTGATAATTCTGCGCTACTCAAATTTTTTATTCTGTAACTCCCCCATGTTTTCAGCAAGTTCAGTTATGCTTAAGTGATCCCAAATCAATTTTATTTGATTACAAAGACCTCCACTTAATACAGATAGGATAGGAAAATGAATTGATCACACATACCTAAGGTATTGTAGGGTGTTTGAGACAGTACTGTTGAGATGCAATATGGGAAATAATGTCCGTGTGTGTGTGTGTGTGTGTTTCAGTGGTAGAAACTAGAAGCAGTAGAGCTTTATGACAAAATAGACAATTTAGTATTTTCCTATTATTATATTCCTAAGAACAATTTTCAAGAGGACAAGTTGCTGGCACCAGAAGAAAATGAAGAGCACGAAAACTTCAGGCATCCTCAGAGCGGGGTGGTTGATTTCCAGGACATTGCAAAATAATGACAATTTTAAACCCCCAAATTACCACTTTAAAGGATGAACTGATGCCCATGAGAGTGGGAATTAAGATGATTCTGTAATTCAGCAACATGCAGCCTCTTTGTTGTTTGTTTTTGTCCCTAAGACAACGATCACAAAGACAGGAACTCTGGCTACTTAAAAGGGAAAAGAAAAAAGAAAACAATGAGTCACCACACCCTTGCCTGTGAAACACCCTCAAATGATTGTCAGTGCCTAAGGAAGAAGTTCTTTTCATTTTTTGGAAGTTGCTTTTCCTCCATTGCTTACAGAAGTCTGTTATTTCCTTGCCTTTGGAAGCTCTCTTGGAAGAGGCAGTGAATAATTTCTCTCAAGCCTTTGTTCATTGTCACATACCAATAACTAGAACCAGTCTGCTGAATGCCCCAGAGTATCATATCTAGAATTAAACCTACATAAAAAAGAGTAATAAACCAAGAGTGTAGCAAAAATTTGCTGATTTATACCGTTAAGAATCTGTTATTGTGGATTTTGAGAAAACATGCCCAAGGAAGGCAAAACAAATTTATTTGTTTATTTGTTTATTTATTTATTTTTATTTTAAAGAGGAAAAAAACAAAATGAAACAAAAAATACAAGAAAAACAAGAAACAAAAGAGACAAATCAACAACAATAACAAAATCCCCCCAAAAATAACAATATAGGCTTCCAAAACAAGGTGGTAGGAACTTAATAAAGGTTGTTATTTTGCATAGCTATCTTCAAAAGAGTTACTCAGAATACCAGATATAGGCATGCAAAATTGATCTAACCCTATGAGTGCGAACTGTTTTGTTTCAAGAACTAATAGAATTAGTAGTACAATCATCTTAGCTACCTTAAGTGTATATATACAAATTTATATCTTTTTTCTTTTCCTGTTCTTCTTTTCTCCTTGTCCCTATCAGCAAATCAAATTTAGATTGATGTAAATCCAGAAAATGTATTTATAATATACTACCTGAAACAGTAACTTCTTAAACTCTGTTAGTCTGCACCCAACTTTGACACTTTCTAAAGGAATTTAAGGTTTCAGAAATCCTTTCACCTAGAGATCAGAATGCAAAAGTATTCAGGAAAAACAGGAAAAATGGAGTTTTGATGCTATCATTCATATATAGCTTCTCTATTTCTCTTGACTTTGATCCCTAAAGTGAGTTAAAAGACACATCATTGGACATATACAGAAGAAGGGTGTTTCAGCATCTACACAATGCATTTTGCTTATTGTTCTTTTTTCTGAGGCTTAGAATGACTGAGAAGACACTAGAGTTAAAATGGGCCCTATAATATCAGTGAGAGGGAAAATAGTCCTGTCTCGGTAGAATCTAAGAGACAGAACCAGAAGGAAAGCAGCTGAGGATATGAATAACAATATCCCAACAAATTACAAAATCTACACAACATGGATAAATTCCAGGACACATATACTATGCTAAGATTAAAACATGAAGAAATAGAAAACCTAAAATTCAATACTAAGCAATTAAATTGAATGAATAACAAAATGCTTCCCAATAAAGTAAGATCCTGGCCTGATGATTTTCTTGTTAATATTATCAAAACTGAATGAAGGATGAACATCGATTATTTTCAACCTATTCCAAAAAAGTTGAGAAGAAATTCTTTCAAACTCATTTACACACCAACATTCCTTTCATACAAATCAGACAAGGAAACTTCAAAAAAAAAAGTAGAGCAACATTGCTGATAAATATAGATACCAAAACTCTAAACAAAACAACTGGTAAGTGAAATTCATCTGTACAGGAAAAAGATTAGACAGCCTGATAAAGAGAATGATTCAACATAATCAGTAAATGTATTACATCACATCAGTATGATTATCTTATTAAGAAAAAGTATTTGATGAGATTTGACTGTTTTTAGTGGTACTGGAGATTGAACCCAGGACTTTTGGACTGAGCTATAACATTAACCTTTTAAAATGTTTATTTTATTTTTCATTTTGAGATACAGTGTCACATTAAATTGCTAAATTGCCCAAGTTGGGCTCAACTTTGAGATCTTTCTTTCTTAGCTTCCCAGAGTGCTGAGATTAAGGCATGTGCCATCAGCATTTCTTTATTATAAGAAAATATCCCAATAAAATGAGCATAGAAATATACCCTGATAACATTGAGGCCACATGTGGCAAACCCAGAGCTAACATCACATTCAGTGTTGAGAAGTTGAAACCTTTTCCTCTCAGAACTAGAATAAGAAAGTGTCTACTTTCCCCACCTTCACCCGACATAATACTGGAAATCCTAGCCCCAGCAATTAAATATGAGAAAGAAAGAGCCTGAAGTTGGAAAGGAGGAAGTCAAACTTTTTCCATTTGTAGAAAACATATTATATATAGAAGAATCTAAGGCCTTCATCAAAAAAATTAGAATGGATAAAAGTACTCAGTAAAGTTGCAAGATACAAGATCAATATACAAAAATTAGCATTTCTATACATTAGTAATAAAAAATCTGATTTAACTTTGTTAAGTGTATTCATAGATATTTTTTCTAACTGTCGTAAATGGAATTCATTTTGTATTTCTTTAACTAGACTGGCTTAATACAGAACTACTAATACTTTCAAATCACCAAATGTAATTTTTCCCTAAAACCCAAAAATTCTAGTTCTAGGTGTACAAAGGATTATGTGCACAGAATATTCATCATAGCATTGATCATAGTGATAGCAAAAAAGAGTAAGTTAGAAATGATCTAAATGTTCATCAAAAGAGGAAAAGAAGACTATAGCATGACCACGTAATAGAATAATGGATAGTAGTTAAATGAAATGGCGCTAAATATATGCATGCATATATATATATAAAAAGAAACACGTTACCAAAGGGCATGAGTCTTTGATGTATCACTTTTCCATTCAATATAACCAGGTACTTTTAGTCATAAAATCCTAAACTAGGGTTTTTCTAGTTAAGTTACATAATTTGATTTTGAGTTACTATACAGATCAAGTTCTGTATTCAGTAGTTTCTCAAAACCTGATGCTTATGAACTTAAGGTTATCAGGGAGCACAAATACAAGTGTGCAGTCATTATTCTAGTGAGAATACATTTAGGTTCCTTCCAAAACAAAAGAGGAAAATAATCAGCCTAAAAATAGGCTTCTGACAGCCACCTTCAAGTTATGTCACCATAAAGAATCGACACAAAGCAATGTGATCTTCCACAACACCTACCGTCCTCAGGTCCTGTGCTAAGTTAGTGTCCTAACATGTGTCCACATAGCAACTATTAGCTTCCATATCATAGAGGTCATTTATCATTCTTTAGATCACTTTTTTTTTTGGTACTGGGAATTGAACTCATGGCCTCATGTTTGACAGGCATGTCATTCTTTATGATAGCTATTTGAGATGTTTCTTGTTAATATTCTGCTGAACCTCATTAGTACAATTTACCAATGAATTCTCATTCCTAGGATAACATCTCAGATGCAGTAACTGTTTGATCAAATGAGTACTCAAGATTTTGTGAAACTACGTGGAATATTCTATGTCATATGATAATGTAGTTCCTGCTAAATATCATATTATCAGTGATCAACAATAGGACTTTTGTTTTATAATAGATTATATTATAGTATTCTAACTGTTTGCCAAATACCCTTTAATCACTTAGCAATAAATTATCTCATTTAACACTCAGCTGTGCAAGGATTTCATATTCTCTTTATCCTCAGAATGTTTAAGTATCTCACATTTGGAACAAGTTTGTTCCCTAGATAATATTTTGAAAGGCCACTCAGTGTGTTGCTAATATTTTGAATGCATTTACATAACAGTAAGTTATGGCAGTAAGTCATAAAATAGCCTATTGCCACGACTTACAGAATTTCACATGCCAGCTCCCATGATTGTTTTGCCACCTTCCTGATCCCCTAATGTATCTGAATTAATCAAAAGATGTAATTATTACTTCTTTCTACTCACGTGATAATACTGTAACTTTCCAGCTTGCCACAAACGAGAGGGAACGTGTAGTGTTACCTGGTGCATTAGAAGCAGAGTGTCTGACTTTCTGTGTGTCCTGAAGGGAACCAACTGATTAGGTGAGCTGGGGAGGCATAGATTCAATTATTGAAGGAGAAAAGAGATACTGAATGTGAACTTGGATTAGGCATGGTACGGTTTCAGATATTTGTGAGCATTTTGGATAGAATGTTGAGGAAACCAGCTTTGTTTAGAAGGTGGTGAAACTTACAGAAACAAAATACTACTAATGGAAGTATACATACCCACTAAACTAGAATAAGGACAATGGTCTATTCTAGAAGCACAGAGCTGATTTTGAGTATTAACTTTTCTTCATAAAGCTCCTGATGGTAGTTGAGCGCAAAAGAGGAAACAATAGCAGTTGTTACCTCAAAGTCAAAGACAAAACCTTAGGAGATTTTTATTAATGCTTGGTAATACTCAAGCAACGTCACTGATCCATTCAAGTTCTTATTCAAAAGAATTCAATTTCTCAAAAAACAGACATTAAAAATCCAATTTGACCTAGCAATTTCCCTTCAAGGCATCTTCTTGAAAGTCTGAAAAACATTGTATTACAGTGATTTATGCATAGCCATGATTACAGTAGCAAAATTCATAACAGCTAAATCTTAAAAATAGCCTATATGTCTACCAACAGATGAATATGTGAAGAAAATATTATATTTATACATAATGGAGCATTACTCTGCCATAAAGAAGGATAAACTTGAGTTATCTGTAGGAAAATGGGTGCACTTTGAGACCATAATGTTAAGTGAAATAAACCAGACACACAAGTTTAAATATCACATGACTTCTCTTTTATGAGAAACCCAAGTGTTGTAGTCAGGGCTTATAAAAGAATAAATTTAATACAGGACATATAATTTATAGGTTATTTTACAATATTTACCCAAAGAGTCAAATGCAGAAGAGTGCAGGAGATGTGTCCACACACTAGCGGCCTAAAGAATCCAGATGAGGGCCTGGATCCCACGGCAGTGTCTTGCACAAGTCCAGTTGAAGACCTAGAGCCCATGGAAATGTCCTCCACGAGTCTAACTGGAGGCCTAGAGCCCACGACAATGTCTCATGCAAGTCTGTATCAAAGATCTTCACTGAGAAGGCCCAAAGATCAGTGATGGAAGCTAGAAAGTGTATACCAGAATCTCGGTCAGCAGGCTGAGGGATCTGCACTGGAGCAGGGTAAGGACCAGAGCTCCCCTGCAAAGAATTCCAGCCATTCTCAGTGACAAGGAGGACCGAGCTCCTCCAACGAGAACAACCAAGTTCATATCAGGAAAACCAGTGTGCCAAGCTTCTCCAGGAGGATCAACAGTGCACCATCTTCCCCTCCAGTTCTCCTTTTATGCTGTTGGCAATGATCCTCAGGTTTCACGCCCAGAACCACGCTGACTCAGTTCAGCTGGGCGTTCCACATTGACCAGTAGCTAATCCACCACACCAAGTATAAATAAAGAACAAAATAAGAGATAGATAACAGAAAGTGGCAAATATATATTTTTTTCAAATGGGAAGAGGATCAAGAGGTGGAGGGAGGGGAGAGAGGGGGAGGAAAGGGAAGGGAATAAAAAAAGAACTGATGTGTGTTACGTCCATGTATCAAGGAAAGTAATCATTATGTACTGCAAACATGTACTAATAAAAAATAAAAACTGAAAGAGAACAAAACTCCAGTAATTACATAATTTCTCATGTTTTTCCATAATTCTTCCACCTTGCAGCCAAACCTAATCAATTGACCTGTTCACTTCATGAAGAACCATCATAGAATGATCTAGAAAGCGAGGGTGGGATTTTTTTTCTGGAAAAGTGGCTTATGTGGAAAACCCATTCGGGTTTTGCCCTGGAATTTCCCTTCTGGCATTCTTCTGTGTGTTCCTGTCTACTTTTATTTTCATCCCACATCAAAGCATCTAATTGTTACTAGAAGGTTTGGAACTTAGGTCTTTTCATGTGTCCAGCATTATCAGGAGAGGCAAACAGATCCATCCAGTACAGACTACAGATCACCTTGGCAAAAGGTGGGAAGTCAGAATGTTCTCCTATGTGGATTCCCTGAAACTAAAAAAAATTAATCTTAGGAACCAAATATCAGCCAGGTTGTAGTGTCTGTGTACTTTGAAAGCTCCCTAAACATCTGACGGAATCCTAACCTTTGCATATCCCTGAAAAGTCCTCATCACAGTATTAATTGAAACTCAAGTGCCCTTTTCCTAACATCACCTTCACAAATGCAGTTCGTCTAAGTTTTTCACTTTCTGCATTCCTTTGATTTTTACACCTCGTAAACCATTTGCTGCCATCCTTGCTTTATTCATTGTTCACTTCTGTCTCCTCAACAAGGCTATAGGTGCTGAAAGAAAAGATTGGTTTTATATCCAAATGCTTATTGAATAAAATTGATTTCACAGACCCCTGAAACTCTTGAGTTTGAAAAAAAAAAAGACATCATTTCTTACTCATTTAGTCTGTTCTAGTCAAAATGCCCAAAATATCCTCACCTGTGACCATTTGATGTGTACTATATCCTGGGATTTACCCATTCTCAATGTTAGAATCTGAAAGATGGCGAAGGAAGAAGAGGGCTTCAGTGTTTGCTCAGTTTGCCTTGGTGCCCCTGTGTGGAAGCCACTCCGATCTTTGTCATCACTTTCCATTAATGACGGAGGTGTGAAGGAAAACAAGGAGTGAATGGTTCACAAGGTATGCGACGTCATGCTGGGAGCATAGTCCTACTATTAGAAAACAACGGAATTTGCTCACACAAAATACCTTTCAAAAAACATGTTCCATAGGAAAGAAGTTATTAAAGAGCATAGGTGAGCTCAACTAAACACCTCAAGTTAATTTGGGGACCAAGTCATAAAATTAGATAAACACAAATAAGAATTCTCTGAAGGAGGAAGGTTCCTAGATTTTCATAACTTAGAAAAGAACACTAAATTAAAATTGAAATATTTTCCTTTCTAAGTACTATGTATTTAATTTACCTCTCTTTATAAACCTTCAGAGATATAGTGTAATGGATATGTTTTTCCAAAAGATTATTTTGTTAGAGATGAATCCATTTCTTGTTTCTAAACATAAAACTGTTCATGCAAAGAAAATCATGACTTCCAAAGCTGTAAAATTATCAAATATTATACAAAAATGATAGTGAAGTATAGTTAACCAGAAAGCACTAACTCTGAGAATCACAAGTTGTCTATGTTTACAAGAAACTCAGACACTTAATGCTTTAAGCTTAGCCATTCTGTCAGAACTCAGTTTGTGATGGCAGAGAAGAGAAGATTATCAGGACAACCTTTGTGGTAAGAAGCTTATTAAGGTTCTTGAAATGTTATTTTTAATCATGGGATCACTACGTGCTTATTACTCCACGTTGGCATTAGTAAAAAGCTGTTATGAACTTGAGATGTTTGAAACCTTGAAACATACAGCAACATGTATTACTGGAGGAAAACCTCCCCCCATACCAGCCCCCAAATACCTTATTTCTGAAAATGTATCTACTAACACCTGGTACTTCAATTTTAGTATATCATCATTACTGAAATGTTAATAAAAGTTGCATATAATTACCACGGCTTCTGAAATCTCTAGAGTGTAAATTAATCATATAACTATGTTATGGGTTTTAATGGCCAGCTGTTTTTTGCTTCCTTGATCATCTGATGTCATCAGAAACATTTGCTAGCTTTTCCAGAGAAGAATTAATTGTTTTTCTCTTCTTCATTGTTTCTGAAGCTCTTGTAATTCTGGTCACACCAAGCAGCAAAAACAAAATAGAACATTTCTGACAAATGTTTCTCTGAAAAGTTATTTAGAAGTTATTTATACAGCAATAAAATTGACCAAGACCTGGGAGCATAAGTTGAAATTCAGCTGATAAGTTCAACTTACCTCTTACTAGAATTGTGTTGCAATTGTTTTTCTATCTACAGATTAGCAAAGGAGATTTGCTATAAATTGTATATGCAGGCACATGGGGATATATCTTTCCTCAAACTCTAAACACTCCGATTCTTTGGTTTTATCCTGTATGCAACCACAATATTTTTCATTTACTTTGAGTTTGACTACTATGAGTATCTGAAATGAGAGGAATCACACAGTATTTGTACTTCTGAGACTGGATTACTCCTTCTAGGTTATAACCTATTAACCCATCTTTTTAAAGATAAACAGCACAGAAAAAAATTACAAAACAATATTTTCTAAGAGGCATTTTTTCATAGAATCTTAATCTGATTAAAATCTAATAAGTGTTTAAAACATATAGGTAGTTTACAGATTCAGAATATACTGTCTCATAAATAGTAGGTTACAAGCACACTCTGTAACTATGGTTCAGTTCCTTTTTCACTGCTAATGGCTACTCATAGATTAGCTCAAGGGAAAAAATTAATTCTGGCAATTTATATAGTATTTGCAACATTTTTTTCAAAGTGAGTGTCAATATTACTCAAGATCTGGACAAATGTTCTCCAAAGTACTGCACTGATTTTGTGTTATTCAGGTTTTCTTTTATAAGGATTCCTTAAATAAATGTCTCTTGTGATGACATTACCATGTATAAAGCAACAGTATCTACATTACCTTATATAATCTGTACATAAATTTATAGAAATATAAGTCCTAGTTACAGATGTGGAAACTGAAACTCAGAGAAGTTAAATGGTTTGTCCAAAACCATGTAACTAGTAAGAATTGGAACAGAGAATTGAACTAGATATTTGACTCCTATGTCTTACCAAGATAATTATAATATTACTTTATGTTCACACATAATAGTACACTAGATAAAATATATGACACATTATATTGTGTGGGGAGAGGCTGAGGCAGAGATCAACCACACTTTTGGGGCTAGAACAAGGTCAACCCTGAGAACATGGAGGGCCAGAGGTGAGCCCTGTGAGCGAGTTGCTGGGGCTGGAGCAAAGCCAGTCCCAGAGACACAGTGGGAGACCACATACACAAGCTGACCTCTAGCTCAGTGGCATATCAACAGGTGTCCAGGCTTTGTGTTAACTGCAGCACAGGGAGCTCTGAGAGTGTTCCACTTTCAGTGTTCTCAGCAAAACACTGAGAGCTTGCACTTTCGAGTGCTTCCCCCCATTTTACTGCGTATAAATAAAGAGGCAGACCGTGCTGGGCTGTCACTGCCTCTTCATTAGAGAGGTCAGGTCCCTCCCTGTCCCGGCTTTCCTTTTGCTGTGTCTTGTTTTTTCTTAATCTTCCATCACCCTCTCTCAGGACCCCACTGGCCATGCAGATCATAGCAATATTATTATTATATTTGTTATGCTTTCTAAAAATACAACCAATTCTGGCCTTAAAAAATAAAAGACAGAATTTATTACTTCCTATTTTCAGGATTTGGCATAAAAATAATAATAATCAGTTTTGAAGCAGATGCTCAGTCAAGATAAACAGGTAGGAAGAATTTGAATCTAAACCATTGAATTAAAACTTATTGTGAGAAATAGCAAAGTCTATTTATTTGAAACCATTTCCTTCCATTGTTGTACTTATACTTCTCTATTTTATTGGAACTTTTCTAAATACAATTATTCTCTTATCTAAAAATATCACATAAAATCTTTGAAATATTCTAATTCTCTATCTCTTCAATTATTGCATATTTGAAAACTTAATGAACTCATATTTGATCATAGGTCATTATGCATATTTTTGGGAACCAAAAGTACCAAGAGTCTTTAAAAGACAACCTTAGTGGGTTTGGAGTTGGGCGTTGTTTGTTTATTTGACTTTTACTCTCTCCATCTTATTGATCAAAATTTCTTATCCTTGCATATCACTGCAAAAACAAAATAAAACAAACAGAACTACTATTATACCAAGATATAAATCTAAAATGACATCCTTAGAGAGACAGAGGATTTATATTATAAGTGCTTATGGTATTAATAAATGCTGGTCTACCATAGTTATCCTACAGAATTTATTAAGGCACCAATTACTTGAAAAGTGAGAATTTGAAAGATATACCTCAGAATTTCATTGTAAAATGAAACCCGATAATCAAAGAGTATGAAGCAGGGTTAGAATTATAATGAGCATTAAAGGCAAATGAGATTCAGTTTTCCAAAATTCTTAGGGACAGGAAGAGGGAGGATTTAGCAGGCATGAAAGTAAGTTAGTGAAACCCACCAAAATATCACAACATAGAGTGGGCATCTGCCTACGGCTCTTGTCCTAACACAAACACATCCTGAGGGAGCGCACTTAGAACTCAGGCAGTAGGAAGGGGCTGTGGTTCAAGGTTCCCCAGAATCATGCAGCCCACTAGAATGGTTCCTGGCTGGAGCTGACTTTCGAGCACTCTGCCTCATTTAACTCACTTTTCACACCACGCTTTGAAATGTTCGTCAATGGACCATTCATCATTTTATAGGAGGTAAAATTTCAAGTTCCAGGTTGTTGTTTTTCTGCTCTGTGACTTTATCATAACGTCAGCTATGACATGTCAATTTTTTACCATAACAATATTCAGTCTTGATTTTGAAACTTGATCAGTCTTTGGGGAGTTCTTCCACTGTTTTGCAATTTTAGTTTTTAAAATTTATTATCTTTTTCAACAGTATGTGAAGTTAAGATGTTTTGCCATTAAATTTAAGCTATTAGTCTCTAAATATTACTTTACATAACCTCACTCCAATGCTCAGAGTACTTTAAATTACTCTTAATATAAAATTCAAGCCTCCAACCTAATTTCTCCACTGATGTGCAGATAAACATATTAACCACTTTCTGGAAACACCTGCTTAGACATCCCACAGATGCTTGAAACTCAAGTTACGCAAAACAGGACTCCTCGATTGCTCATTAATCCTGAGCCTTCCATCACTTCCTACTGGAAATCTAGGGCTCCAAAATAAAAAACATCATCCTAACCTTTAAATATGAAATTTCCTTAAATTACTATAACCAATTAATCACCAAATTTTGCCAATTCTATTTCATAAAACTCTCTCAAATTCATATTGTACCTTTATGTCTACTAGTAATATTATACTTTGATTCCATATTATTTCTCTTCTGGACATGAAATTGAAACTACTTATACCAGACTGTGAGCCTGAATAATCTTAACTGTTTGAATCTCATTTTCTTTATCC
>RJWM01035232.1:0-19099 GCA_004363535.1 Dasyprocta punctata | reverse complement strand
TTGATTGACCTCTTGATGTTGAATGTTTTTCACTTTATTTTCTGTTGTCACACTTAGTTATGCACTGCATGATCCATTTTAGTACAGATTGTCCTAATGCCCATTCTAGGTTCATCTTTTATTTCTTTATTCCTTTGGAAGCTACACCATGTTCTCCACAATGCTCAGCTCTGTAAGTGCTCTAGACTGGTTCATCGACACCTTCTTAGGTAACCTCTAACCTTAGCATGTCTGGGTCTGTGTCTGTGTCTTGGAAGGAGGTGACAGTCTCCACAGCATGTCCCTCACAATGAAACAGGCCTTTATCCATAGATGACAGGGCCATATGTGTGCTATAACATATGTGTGCAGCTGTCTCAGCATTGCAGTCTGCTGTCGCAAAAATGTCATCAGCAGAGTGACATAAACAGCAAATCTTCATTTCACACAGTCCTGAAGGTTAGCAGGGCCAAGATCAAGGCTCTGACAGAACTAGAGTAACCAAGTCCGCACTACCTGGTGTGCAGACTGCCCCCGCCCCATCTCTTGTAAAGGCACCGATTATATTCACGAGACTACCTTTATGGCCCATTCACCTCCACCCCACCTCCAAACCCTGCCCCAAGGCTCCACCTCCAAATGCCGCCTCATGGAGTTTGAAATCTCAACACAAAGATTCAGTCCACTGAGGCACAGCTTAAGCAAGTTTCCTTGGTTGTGGGAGACAATGAAACTTACAATGGTGAGTGATCTCAGAATCTCTTTACATTGCAGCCTCTACTACTTGAGTGGTGGAGTTCCTGTGATATAAACAATCAAATGCCCCCATTGACCAATCTCTGTATATTTGTTGAACTCTACTAAGAGTAAATGGAGAAAAGGGGAAGCAATAATAGAAGTCTGTTGGCAACAATTACAATTTTCAAGGCAAGGCAAGGCAAGGCAAGCTCTAACCTAAATGATAAATTAATTCTTTATCCAGAGGGATTTTCTCAGGGTGTATCTATAGACAGAAATTGAATTTCCCAACTGGAAACTGACCAGGAACAGTTGATAACTGCTACAGTCTTTCAGGGAAACAAAAATAATGTAGTCATTAGAACAAGGCAGAGGAGAGGGAGGGAGAGTTCTAGTAAACAAAATCTCAATTTTAATTCACTTATTAAACTCTCCTCCTGAGAGTAAAGGGGAGAAAATATCCTGGTGATTGGACTCATGAGCCAGACAACCCAATATTCAAGTCCAACAATGAATCCCAGATATTGCAAGAAATACTGACCGGTGGCAGTGATGCCAAGGGAGGCTTTTTGAGCACCCACACTTTCCTCCTGCAGGATGTTCTCTTCCTAAGTCAAGGATGCATCCTGAGCCATTGTCACATCTTAACAGTGCAGCTTCCTGTAACACACCCCAAGGAGAGACAGTTGACACAGCTTCCATTTTGTTACATTTCAAAGATGTCTTCCTTGGGGAATTGCATTTTAAGTGAATTTACTTTTGTTTGAAAAATTGACAAGTTACATCATAAATTAGATACTCTACTGCATATAGTATGTATTATTGAATAAATTACAGGAACTTTTAAAAGTCAAAACATTTGAGAAAACTGTTTCAATAAAACATTAGTAAATTTAGAAATCTTTAGTGGAGTGAAAAGAGAAATTTCTAGAGAAGTTTAAGGACCCCGGGAAATAAGATAGTTAATACAGTTAATTATATTACTTTATTTAATATTTAATATTGTAGCTCACAAGTTAAACTATATCAATATATTCTACTGATTAAATACGTAGTTATTTAAAACAGAATCATGGGGCTGGGTATACAGCCAATATATTAATGTATGTCAGAATTCCCTTCAAAGGAGACAGGATGATTCACTCTGAAAACTGGGCAGGAATACAGCTACCCAGTGAAGATTTTTTGTCCTGAGTTTTATTCCATAAACGGTAAAGGAGCAGCTCCAGGGGCGATGAGTGAGGTTGGAGATTTGAACACCAGTGAATGGCTGGGAGTCACTGACTCAATGGCATGGAGGCATCACCATGGAGGAAAGACACTGGAAACTTATTTAAATTGGTTGACTCAGGGCAGATTTTAGGATGACTTTCTGATTTGCCCTCCTCCCTAACTTACATTCATCATCTTCGTGGAGCCCTTGTATTTATCAGAGTATTCCCTCCTCAGTTTTGCACTGTACTGGTTGATTGTCCAATTCAAACACCTTGTGAAATAGTGAGGCTGGGCCAACTGCCACTTTGTCAGGACATAGCTTTTGTTTGACATGAGCTCTAATCCTCTTGTCAAGACTTCAGCCATCCATTCCCTCAATATACACTTCAATGAGAAGCTGTTATATTCCTGTACCTATCTTGGACCTTAAGAAGCAAGACTACCTTAAGGCCAGTCTCCCTCTCTAAAATGCAGAGATTAGCTTACAGAAAGCTTGGCCATAGTATCAGACAGACCAGAGAGTGCATCCAGCTTTGTCCCTTCCAAGTTGTGTGGCACTGGACAGATGAGATTATCTTGAAGATGTGACTTTCTCATTTGGAAATGGTGATGATAGAAACTTTTCTATAGATCACCAGGAGGATTAAAGTTAGACACATTTTTCAATGAATATAACAAGATATACAGTGAGCAAATAGTAACTTTTATATCTGCAGGGAAGAAAAACAAATAAATAATAAATGCAATAAAGTCACACAGGTCTCCAAGGTAGGAACACTAAAAACCTCTTGTCACCTTAGCAACAAGAATAAAAATGAGCTGATTATTCCACCAGTTCTGGACTGGTTGAGGGATTACTGGAATAATCAAAACCTGAGATTTTAGAAAAATTGCAACTCAAACATTTTTTAAGTGGTATTAAAGAATTACTCTCTTCCTAATTTCTACTGAGGTGAAAGAGAGAATTATAGCATAGTAAGGCATTAGGTTTAAGGAAAACTTTCTAACTCTGAAGGTTGTTAGTAAAATTTATCACCATTAAAAGATATTTTTAGAAATACTACCTGCAGTTGTCTCCCTGGGTGATTTGGAGGCAAGGATGAGAGGAACCAGAGGGGTGAGATCATTTTTGCTCTTCTCCTCCTCCCATGATTGATGCAGAGATGATATGCAGAGTTGACAAGTCATAATAAAACAGCAGCGGAGATGGAAAGAGGGTAGGGAAAGGTCAGGAGAAATAAGTGGCAGCTCAATTTCTATAGGGAATGGGGGCATATTCTGTAATGTGTGGCGATGCATAGTCTTGATGTGGAAACAATGAGTTATAAATTCTGTTTCCAAATCCTGCTGAAAATTGCAGCCTCCAAGTCTTACAGTGCCATTGCATTGAAGCCCCATAGCATTTCCATTAATAAGATACTATTTGACAGGATTGGAAGAACAACACTTAGAAGACATTGGCAAAAATATTTGAAGATTTAAACTTCTAAATTCCTATGTTCTTTTCCTTCCAAAATTTATATGATACTCATTTCAATAAAAGAGGATCCTAAGCATGATATAAAGTGGACATAAATAATATTGGAGCATACAGAGACCTGTTTTTCAGTTGTAGATCAGGTGTCAGCAAAATTCTCTGTAGAAACAATCCATGAACAAATAGATATGGCTATGTACCATTAAGACTACAACGGTTGGTTTGGTTGGGGGTAGCTGTATGTTGCTAACTTCGGCTTTAAATTAAAAAAAAAAAACTTTTTTTTTATATGATAAGTAGTACTTTTCCTCTACCGAATGTTGTGTATCCTTAGTCCCAAATGCGAGTTGTCTGTTTTCTCCTTGTCTTCAGCTGAAATCGCAGTTCCACGAGAAAGACCTTGCTCCATGGTGAAATTAAACAAATAAACGTCAGGTCCCTATTACATAAATGCATTCAATTTGACAGTCATTTATAGTCCATGCAAGGATGGGTGAAGAGATTGTAGTCTCATGTGAAATGACAGCACCCTCATGGTGTGTCAAAACTTTCTGGCAGCAGGGAGTGCAAAATGTTGAATTTTTCCTTTTCTGTGAAAAAAAAAATTGTTCCTTTCATGGAACTGCCTCAGGATGTAAATGAAAAATTAAAATATTAATGAAAGTACATAAAACAGCAACATTCAGCTCCCCCTGGGAGAGGGCTCATAAAACAAAGCTTTCCCTGGGCCCTCAAATGAAGCTTGGTAGAGAAAATGAGGTTCCTATTCTTATTCCTTTCCCCTACCCTTCGCCTCAAATGTCTGCAGTTTTACATTATAATTCTCAGACATTGCAGGCAATTTTGCTGTAGATTTTGGATCAAGGGTCTAAACCTGGAAAACTCTGCTTCTGCCTCTGGCTTAAGTAGCTTCTCTTCTTTAGACCCACTAGAGCTCTGCTGACTGTTCTCCTACATCTGATGAGCTTTCTCCCTCCAGGAGAAGACAGGATTGCTTTTACAAATATTTGGCATCTGGGAGCATGCTTTGATTTTTAATATTGTTATGAGTTGGCACCTATTTTTGGTGCCTTTCTTAGAGTCACTGTGCATAGAATAGCAAGCACAGGCTGTGAAGTTCAAAGAGTGATGACTCTTGGGTTTCTGAGATTTTATCCATACTTTACTGTTACAAAGAATGCCTTGCTGGGTGTGGTGGTGCACACCTGTAGTCGCAGTACTCTGGGAGCCTGAGGCAGGAGGATTGCAATTTGAAACTAGCCTGGGTAAATTAGTCACTTAGGGAGACTCTGTCACAAAATAAAAAATAAAAAAGGTGCTGGGAATGTAACTCAGTGTAAAGACTCTGGTTTCAATCCCCAGTACTGGGGAAAAAACTGCTGTATGATAAAGTTGTGACATAAACTATTGCTCTAATAAAAACTAAGGAAATGATGAAGACACGCAAATATGCACAAGGTGGGGCTTGAAATTAGAAATTAAAAATTTTTTAAAGTGAGAAAATAGAATCCTAACATCCCAAGTTGTAATCTCCTGATTTTGAAAGTCAAATAATGCCACTTCTCAGCATATAAAGAATAATTAAATTCTTTATAGAGAATGAATAATGCACATAATTGTAGGAGGCATATATTTCAGAATGGCTTCTGGAAATTATAAGTATTCTTGTGGATAAAAAAAAGAACAGTTTGGGCTAGAAAGTTATAATTGTTAGGTATTCACTTTGGGAAGTTTTAAAGTTAACATTGAAGTGTGTTGCAATGCTTGGTGTATTTGTCTGTATTTTTCCTTAGGAGGAAGCATCTTTATTATATGGGTTTGTTCCTTTTCTTTGATCTTTAAAAAGTGTATGGTGTTTCTTTAGTTTATCCCCACTAGATCTAATATTTGTTAGCCTATATTATCAACTTTGGCATAATACTTCCTGTCCTGTACACAGTGGGCAATCAACAAATACGTTTGTTATGTCGCTGAGGAACTACATCCAAAACTACTCACATCTGTCAAACCCCAGGGTTGGCAGAGCTATGGTCATCTTTCTTTCTGGCCAATATTCCTGGGGAAAAAAGCCAATGGGTGAAGTCAGATAGCTGTTTAAAGTACCGGATTTTCTTGGCAGTTGTTTCTGTTTAATCACCGTGTTGCTTGATGTAATATTTTGAAGTTCCCACAGTGCCACATGTCTGCCTATTATTTTTGATGAAAGCACTAGAGCTAGAAACTGCAGAATAGATCTGCAGGGTAGAAAAAACTAGAGGGCAGAACCTGCAGTGCGGTGGCCTGGGGAAGTTGTGTGGAAAGGCAGCTGGCAAACAGGGAGGGAGCTAAACCAGGGAGCAAACCAAACCAGCGGGTTGTTTGGGAAGGGCAGTTGTCCTCCTCCCGGCCCGTTCCTCTGTCCAAAGTGCTGAACTGACATTGCTGTCTGCCTTTCAACCTCTAGAGGAGTGGCTCCGTGGGGGAGGAAGGACTGCTCCTCAGACAGAAGCTAGAGTCTCCACTTCGATTCATTTGACACAGAGGTGTGTGGTGCTGAGTGGCAGTGCCCTGTGTTAGTGCTCTTGTTCCACAGACTGAGAAAGGTCCCTGAAAGGAAGTGATTTCTTCAAGGACACAAGTCTAGGAAGGAGCAACCAGAACACAAGCTTGCTTCCAGGTTCTGACGTTCACTACTTACACGTGCTAAGAGACTGCACAAGCTTTGTGGGGGACTGTGACACCCCTAGGTAGTCATCTCCTACTTGGAGGCTTGAATTTGGTTCAAAATTGTTCAACATTCATGGTGATAGTATGAAAACAGGTCAAAGAAAGATTGAAGAGTAGCAAATCTTTTATTCTCTCAGAGTCAATCAAGGAGAGTAAAGTATTTACACCTAACAATATATCACTGGCCCCTGTTAAGTTCCCACCAAGCACATACTGCAGACTTTGAATGAGGGAAGGCCAGGCTGTTCACCTCTTTACACTTATAACCTTGAGCACCATGATTCTAATTAATCTGTCAGTGTTTCCCTGCATGTCTTAAACTCTACCAGTTGGCAGAGGAATGCTGTTGTGTGTAGTCCTTTCTTCCAGCACACTAAAAACTTTAAGTGTTTTCTTAGTTACACAGATATTTAGAAATGATTTCAAATAGATACAAAAGACAAGAAAAAGGGATTGAGTTAAAGAGGAGAATAGGGATGTGGCCACACATGTACCCACTTGCTGGTAATCATTGGTAAGTCACTGCTAAGTTTCAACTTCAAATTCAGATTAGTTTTCTAGATAACTGGTAAGACAAAAAAAGAAAACATGATCTTCTAATTAGAAGTTAGGGGATCCACCAGGTTTTCCTATCAGTGAATCATAAAAATGAATGAGCTAGACATAATATGCTTACATTTTAGTAAGCACAGAGGGAAATTTTACAGAGGTTTGGCCATCAGTAACCTAGGATGAAATTGGAAAGCTCACATTAAAGCAGTTTAATGATAGGAGCTCTGAGAGAAGGCTAAACTGCTATCTCCAGGTGTATTGACTTCTCATATCCATTGGTGCCAAGCAGGGATCTTAACATATCCCGTGGAGTGAGTGGGCACTGTGTCCTTTAGGAGCCTTTACCAAGGTTGCTTTATTTAGCTAAATGTTTGGTAAGAGTTGGATTTTAGTGTCTGAAGTTGGCTCTTTGATAGGGTACCAAGAATTGGTGTCCTATATAAGAGGAATTGAATGTAGTCAGAACCACAGAGGTGGGAGCAAGATTGGTATTCTGTAATGAAAACTGAAAGTCAAGCTTGAGTCTTACCTGGGTAGAGGTTTGCCCCCTCTCTACTGTATGGTAGGAATCAGTTGACCCACTAGGTTGAGCTTCTTACTGCTAACTTCCCCAGGAATCACTCTTCAAAACAAAGCTTGTTTCATCAAAATACAAAGAAACGTGTAATTTTGCAAGTAATGAGTATTTGCAAGTAATGAGTATTTAGATTCTGTCTTAGTTACTTTTTGCTTGTTGCTGAGACAAAATACCTGACGCCCAAAATTAGGGAAGGGAAGGTTTATTTCTTACAGTTTCTCAGGAGTTTTAGTCCTTATTTAGTTGGCTCCAAGGCAGTGTGGTGTGGCGGGGCTGCCGTTCATGGCGGCCGCCAAAACAGCAAGCGCACAGCACACTGGTGAGAGAGAGAGTGCCGAAACACGGAAGCGAGCAAGAGGAAGACCCGTCTCATTCACACTGTATATCGGCTCCACCCCTGGGCGGGTGCAGCACTCACATCACCAGTCCCCATGCCAGACAACAAACCAATAACTCAGCCCCATCAAAAGTATATGAGGACTTGGGGGGACATAGTATATCACCCAATACAGATTTTAATTAAAACAAGATGGATAGCACCTTAATCATCACCACAGATTTTTATAGAGATCAAATGTGCTGAATTCTTTTGTTTCATTTTGGTTTTGCTTTTTGTTCTGTATTTTTGCTGTGCCAGGGTTCAAACCCACAGCTGCACACATTAGGTAAGTATTTTACCCCTAAACTACATCCTCAGTCCCAAAGATGTAGTCTTAAAGACATCTCTGAATGCCCCCAAATCCCTGGTGCTTCACCAAGGTGAGACTTTGCCTCTTTCTAGCTATATAGTGAGGTGGGTGTGGGGAGCTTCAAGGGGTGCCAGTTCTTGAAGTCAGACAACTGAACTTTAAGTTTGACTCCATCTATTATGTAGTGTACTGTCTTAACTAAGCCTCTTAACTTCTCTCTGGACATTCTCATGCACGTGATAATCATACCCATTACACAGAGTTGCTGATGCAATGAAAACATTGGAAAGCTCCAAACTGTCTGACCTGTCTTATTAGATAATCATTAGGGTTTTTTTCATTTTCACCTATTCTTTTCAGTGATACAAAGTGGCCCATGCTCATAGTTTAGAACCATCCTGTGAACCTCAAACTGACCATTATGACTCAGGCATCATGGGGACCACAAAACAAGACACAGCCCATTTCTTTCCACCCTTCCTGAACCTCTGAGACAAAACTAACTTAGAGTATGGATGGCAGCGAAGGAGGAGGAGATTGCCTGTGACCACTGGGGCCATACTTTCTGCTTTTCTGCTACAAGGAAAAAGTTAGGATGTACACTTTACAGGGATCCATTATTGCATTTCAGAATGGAAAAAAATAAAGTCACTGTAAATAGAGATGAAAGAGTATAAATAAGAATGTAAAGGAGAATGGAATCAAAGGGAAATCAGACTTCTGGACTGGGAGACCATTCTTATTGCTCGGACCTCAGAAGTAGGACACTGACTCATGCATGCAACTGAATTAAGAATTAGAGCCATAAAATCATTAAGTTTTAGGATCAGGAAAGGGTTTAGAGACTACCTCTTCTTTTCTACCCAAAGGGATATGCACTCATCTGCAACCTCAGCATCACCTGGAGTGAGTTAAAAGCACAATGTCTAGGTCCCCAGACCAAAGCCACTGAACCAGAGTTTGCATCTCCACAAGGTCCCCAGTCTGCTCTTCCATAGTGCAGCATCCTGCTGTCATCCCTCCCTAGCTACATCCCCTCTCCTCCCCCTAGTGACGATATCCAAGAAAGCAGATCTTTCATGATCGTCTCTCCCTTGTCTTCCCTCCTGAGCACACTTTCCTAAGTAACACGATGGTATTTCAGCTATTTCTGAATGTTACGTAAGTGAGTTGCTGTGCTCCTCACCCTTGTGAGTGTGATGGCTCCATGTTGATTCGTTTGGCTTCAGTTGACCCCTTTGCTGTGTGGCTGCAGAATCTCATTGAATGTTAGCCTGAGTGCATCTCTCCTGATGTTCATGGACAACAGTGTTTGCTCTTTGAGGCCATTAAAGATTAGCCTACCATAAATTCCAAAGCCATGGAATACCTGCACTTTCCGTTTTACTTGACAATGCCAGAAGTTTTCTGAAATAGTTGTATCAGTTTACAGCCACTGGCCAAGAAGTGTTTTCAGATGTGGCCCCAAAGAAATCCAGGGGCGCTGCATCCTCTGTGAGCCTTTGGCCTCTCAGTCTGTGGTCCTATTTAAAAACAAAACTGAAACCAATAGTTTAAACTATATTTTCGTTATCCCTACATCCTGTCTTAGTTTCTCACCCAACAGTGCTTAAAATATCAATCCTCCAATCAACCTGAATCCTTACGAGCCCAAATAAGAAATCCACTTACTATCTTTTTTTGAAAAATCCAAGTTACATTTGCTGGTCCCCAGGCTTCTGGTGCCCTCCCTGCTTGCTGTGGCTCCAACCAGCGTCATGCGGGCAGCTCAGGGACTGCATGTTCCCTGTGGGTGGCAACTGACTCTGTTCAGGAGACAGAGATGATTCCAAGGCAATGTCCACTAGAACTTTTATCAGTTTCCACTCCTTCTTTGGCTTTCATTCTGCTTTCCCTATTTTCCTCCTATTCTCAGTGAAAGAGAAGTCAGAGATTGAGACACAGTTTTAGTCTTTTTATTTTCTTTTGGCCAGTTACCAAAAAAACAATGGATTTGTTTCTTCTCTGGTCATCTTACTCCAACTAAGGCAAAACAAAACAAATCAAACCTTAATATCAACAAACAAAAGGAAATTTTTTTCTTACTCTTGGGAGTTGGTGGCTCATTGTAAATTTAGCTTTCTGAACACTAGTGTTTAGATCCAGGGTGACATTTTAAATTGTGCCTTTTTGTTATTTGGGACCTGCTCCTTTAAAGAGTTAAGCTCACTGGACTTGTTACCTGCCATCTCATTTTCTATAAATTTTTCCACTTTTCTTTCTGTAGTGGAGAGATGTCTGTTTTCAAAGACAGAACAGTATTTCTGAGACACTGCCAACATGTGATCTTCTTTTTCTGTTATGGAGTTACCTGTCATAGAGTCTGTCAACTTTTTCTTTTAAACCTCTGAAATCTTCTTTTCTAAAGTTCATAGTGCATGTCTAAGCCTGGGTTTGATCAAAATGAGATTTAAGAAAAAAAGAAATGACAAGACACAAATCTGTCTAAACTTAGTTTATGATAAAAAGGACCCTTACTTTTCTTCTGGAGCACATGTCATCTTTAACTACTTTCCCACCTCCTTGCCTATGATTTTTCCCTCTTTCCCAGACCACCAGTGACACAGAGTCTGTTTCACTTTATACATCACGTAACCCCATGTCCTCTTCTCGTAACTTTCTCTGCTTTCATGCATGTCCTTCACATCTCAGAAATGACCGCAGAAGTATTTTACATCCTACTGTGTTTCTGGTGTGAAATTTGACTCATTATCACCAAACTGACATTGCAAGCACTCAAGAAAGAATTTCCAGGCCAATGGTTTTCAAACTCAAGAGTGTATCTTTTAGAGGGAAAATGTACTTCATGTACTGCTAAAGAATGGCAAGGTAGACTTTTTCAGGGGCCTATCCCAGTAGAAGTAGGAACCACAGCAGTGAAGTTTCGCAGTGAGAGAGATAGATTGGCCTCAACTCCGAATGCAAGAAGGACACATGGGGATTTATAGCTGTGTTGACCAGCTTTCCCATTGCTGGGACAAAATACCTGCCACTTGCAACTGAGCACAGGTTTATTCTGACCAAGATTTCAGAACTTTTAGTCAGCATTTGGCTGGCTTAAAAGGAGAGACACCTTAGCAGAAAGGTCTGGTTGAATGACACTGCTTATGTCATGTGACCAGGAAGCAGACCATAGGAGAAAAGCACCAGAAAGAGACCTGCACAGGCAGTGCCCTGGTAACACTTCTTCCAACTGGGCCCTACCTCTAATGGCATTTAGCTGCAAACTTTAGTCAAGCCCACAATGAAGATTAGCAGGGACAATAGTCAAGGGTCAGGAGAATGGTGGTGGACAGGAAATAGTAAAAGAAAACTTTAGAAACTTGGGAGTCTGGCTAACCTGTCCCAAGATTCCTGCTGACGATGGAGGAGGAAGACCATCAGGTACCCAAAATGGTTGTATTACCAGGATGGGGGATTCTGGTTCAACTTACTTAAGAGGATCCTTACTAAATTGGACAAATGTGTACATAAACATGGAAGCCCAGAGGTTAAGACCTTTTGAAAATGAGCTTAGCCTAGATAGTTTAGTCAAGAAGAGATTCTTTGCCACCTTGAACTTGCCTGAGAGCTTATTAACATAGATTGGAGTGAGACCCCTTTCTGTGTTTCTGACTTCGAGACCTAGTGTTCAAAGAATTTGAAATTGTACCCAATTGCCAAGTGAAGTTATGAGTGTTGGCTCAGGAATACACTTTCAAAACCATGGTAATAGAATGGAGTATCAGCATTTCCTGGAAGACTCATGTTCCTGATTTGGAGTAGCCCAACACATCCTCATATTTTATTACAAATGATAAAGTTTGAGCTGTTGGTGTGGGCACCAGTGTTGTCATCTCCTACATAAACATTTCAATAGTATATGTAGTAGGAAAAATCATAGCATCTCTGCAGTGCATTTCTGTTTGCAAATGAAGTCCTTCTGTCACACAAATAATGAGGGAAAAACATGATTTAAGGAATAAGAGTGATGAAAATTCATGTACATTTTGCATTTGAAATACATTGTAGTAAACAAGAAAAATAGAGCATCACCATGATGCAGTTTGACTCTTGTGAGAAGTATGTCTCTTTTTCCTCCTTGGGGTGGTGGTGAATGTGGACTGGATAGTAGCAAAGGATCCTGGAATGACTGCTCATGCTCAGATACCATTTGCCCGCATTTTACTGTTACTAACTTCTTCAAGACATGGTATCTCTTAATCATTGATTGAGGAATGAGACCAGTAAGGAGTGAAACCTAAAATTTTCATTGACCAGGAAGAGTTTCCTCTGACAAGAGGCGGGACCCGAGTAAGGAAGTCAGGGTGATAGAGCTGCTGACCAGTCTGGGAAGTTGTGAAATGCCTGTGTCAGAGTGAACGATGCAGAGATGAGACAGACATGAGGACTCCAGGACACCTTTTTTCCCCCCTCCCAACCTCCCTGGACACCACTCAAATTTCTTTCTCTTTCTTTCTTTCTTTCTTTCTTTCTTTCTTTCTTTCTTTCTTTCTTTCTTTTTCTTTTTTTCTTTTTAAGATTTCCAACTTTCTTTCAAATATCAAAAATACTGCAAATCTCTGAGATTCTAAAATAAATACATTTGAATGTTCTCCCACTGTCAGCTTAACTAGAAAGTCCTTGGGTAATTATATTTTCCAAGGAAGTCAGAAGAACACAGTTAGTGGTCAACCACTAACCTTCTCCTCCAGCCTCTCTTTCTATCCTGGTGGATACATGGCCCATACACCATCTCTACACTATTCACCAGGTTCCGCCTTGGCACCATGTATGACTTTCCAATAATGGCTGTCCTGAGACACTTCTCCTTCTCTGTGTGAGGCACCAGCGAGCTCTAACCTCCATGATGAAGCCCTCCTTTGTAGGCTGTGTGTCCGTGGGTGTGAAATATGCAGTTGTCACACACAAGAAGTAGGAGGCTAATTTTAGTCAGAAAGGTACAACATGCTTAAGCTCCATTTCTTTTCCTCCAGCATCCATTGACTTCAGGTTCCCTAAAACATAGGGTGCCCAAAATGCTTCACAGGAAGCCTCAGCTGGCTCTTTAGCACCTACACTTTAATGGAGGCTACTTCAGGGCCTTCCTCTGTGCTTTCCAAAGCAATGGAGTTTTGTTGAGACTACACTCTAATGAGAAAGAAGCAACTTCCAGGTTAATTGATCCATTCACCCACTTCCATGTCACACTAATATTCTTTAGAGTAGTTTCCGAGGGATGGTATCCCTTTCCTTGTTGTCTAACACATAACAGTAGTACCTAGTATTTCAAATTTCAGACTCAAATTTGAGGTGAATTCAAAGCTATGGAAGCCAATAAAGGTGTTTCAGAGAAGGTAGAAACCATGCAAATATAGTTGGTGTTGATCTACTTGCTATTTCGATGTTAAAAAAAAAAAAAACTACTGAGATGTGAGGCCACAAGTTTCCATAGGTCATGAGAAGACTTTTCAATAGGTACACCACCATTTCCTAGCCCCTGGCTTCACCATTTGGACAGCATGGGAAAGGCTGGGCGTAGGGCTGGGCGTTGTTTATGAGGGCCCAGTGCAAACCCCTTAGAAAGCAAAAGAAAAAGGGCAGGGCCTGCAGCACCTTGAGGAGAGGCTTCTAGGTCAGAGCTCCTAGGGAATTTGGTGATAGAGGGAGATCTCACAGAACTGGACTTGAAAGATGAGCAGAGGAAGGTACTGACCAGAAAGGGTAGGAAGAATACAAAGCTTCGCAGATTAAGAGACCCTTGGGCTTCTCCCTCCTGGATCCCTGAAATCTCCACAAAAATAAATGTGACAGATTCCCCCACTTACAGTATTCCACATCCATACAGTTCAGATAAGGGGATTTCTACGATACTGGGAATGAGTAAGGCTAAGTAATGTCTGAGAGATGGCTTGCTGTAGTGACTGAAAGCTGATTTCAAACTCAGAAATTTGACATGGGAAGTAGAAGACCAGTTGGTTTCTTTATATAATCACAACCTTGCTTTTCCTGTTTCAGAAATGACACCTATCAGAAAAAGAAAGATTTTAGCTGATGAGATCCATACCACTCTATTCAATATGTGCTTTTTGAGAAGATACTTTGGGAAATTCCACAATAAAACAAAAGCACTGTTTCTGCCTTTCAGAAGTTTCAAGTAAAGAAAAAAAGAAACAAAAGCAAATACAGTATAATAGTTATAAATACCACATGAATAATCCAGAAAATACCACAAGAATTCGTAACAGAGAGATTTCTTCCAATTTAAAATCATTGAAAATTTTTATGTTAGTTTTTAAAATTTACCACAAATAGGAAATTATTTTGCAAATTAATTAACTTATCTCAGACTTCCGAAGTTTCCTCAGAAATACTGTACATATTAGTCCTACTTGAAAATTTGTCAATTGTATTATAGCAAGCAAATGTATTAAGGTGTCAAAGTTATTCTTAAAGCAATATGCTATTACTTAACAAACAGGAGTTCATTTCTTGTTAATTCTTTATTCAATTTTGGAAACATTCACTGTGATCACACACACACACACACACACACATACACACACGCACGAAGTGTCTCCTGTTAAAAATGCACAGCTGACCACTCTGGCCCTGAATAATCAATCTATCTTGACACAATTCTTAGCATATTCACCAACCTAGTCTAATGCTAGGTTAGTGAATAGTTCCATCCTTGTGGACAGATGCTTGCTATGAAATGGGAAATCTGTAAGGTTGCCTCTAAGGATTTTCTTTATATTATGACCCACAGAGCAGAATGGTTTCTTCATGTTTACTTTCTTCATTTTCTTAATGCCTGAGATTTTTTTTCTAGAATCTGACATTACTGTATGTGCTGAGTACACAGTCCAAAGAAGTCCTTGCTTCTATGAAGATTTAGTACCCAAGTCAAGGATGGAGGGTACATCGTTATAATGAAATGCAAATTTCTAATTAAAAAGCAAATCCTTCATCTCAAAAGGTTGAACAGGATGCAACTTCAGCTTAACTGGTGGGAATTCCCTATTAAAGTACTGAAAAAATGTTCCAACCAAAGGCATTTCTTAAGATCTGAATTGCTTTCATTTTAATGAATGAGAAAATTTGAGCGCTTTTAAGCTTATGTCTTAAAAATTATTTTGAGATAGCTAAACAAATGTCAGCAAATGACTTGACATCTATTATAATTCCTCCTTTGTTTAACATATTTTTTCAACCCATGCTTAATATATTTTTGGTGGCTATACATGACGTGTTGTTATTTTGCAGGGGTTTTTTTTTTTTTTTTTGCTTTTTTATGAATTTTCAGAACTTATTTTCCTTGCTGTGTGACTTCTTGCAAGTCTCTCTTCTGCTTGAATTACTCACTCTCCCTGCACAAATGTTGTCTTAACCAAGCTTGCAAAGTGATGCTCCTGTAGCTTTTATCTTCTTTCAAAAACAAGTTATGCATGACATTTTTGGTAGACACTAAGTGATACCCTATCCAAGGGGAATATCACAATCGGCATAAGTACCACTGCAATGACATTTCTTAGATAGGGGGACAGGTTAGATTAAGCCTGAATAGAACAAAGAAAAGTGGGGACCTAGAAGAAGGAGGTTGGAAACCAGTGCATGAAAAAATTACTCAGAGGAAGCATTAGGCGTAAGGGAGAATTCTGCCTAACCTGACAAAACAGGATTCATTCTGTGGCCAGGTCAGGGGGGTCAGACTCCACCATGGGGATGGCAAAGACAAGAAACCCAGTCAGATACCAAGGGCCAGGGGTTCTTGCTAAGTTGTCTTGGCAAGATTATTCCTAAAATTGGATTTTATGTAGAAATCAATAGATGGGTCTCAAAGACATTTAAAAAGCCTGACAAGGTTTGTGGAGTGAAGAAACTTTGCCAGTGTGCAAGCCCAGTTTTTCATTTATTTGCATTTTGTTCATTAAGAACCAGCTGTCACGACTTGGTAGAGAGGAGATACTGGATGGTGCAAACCACCAGGCACGTGGAAAGGAGAATTTCTGCAAAAACAAAGCAGACCAAGACAGAGGCAGTCGGTGGGGAAGAGTTCCAGGTGTTAAGTTTAAAGTATCCTTGTTAGATGCTGCATGGAGTAAGAATGGTGGTGACGGTCTGATTTTTGATCTACAGTTTGAATGTCTTCAGTGATGTTACCAGGTGTTCCGGTGCATGTTTTCAGTATTCACACCACAGAAGGCATCAGAGTCACCTGTACCTGATTTGTTCTGAGAGTTTCCTCAAAGTTTATGTCACTTTACAAGGCTTTATAGAAAGGAGCATTTTAGTTTTTAGCAAAGTCAAGTCAGGCAGTAGGAGAAAAACTGGATATGTTAGTTTTGACAGTTGTACTAGTTATTGGTGGAAACTTGAATTTAAAGCCATTCCAGCTCACAGATGAGGAATAAACTTTAGAGACAACAAGCAGGACTAGAATTTCGTGTTGACAAAAGTGTTCCCTATTGATATACAATATTCTTTTTTCTATAGCCACTCTTTTTCTTTCAAATGTAATTATAGTCATGCTGATTTGTTTGTGAAGTGAGTATAGCCTCAATAAATGTGGCCTGCTTACTTACAGAAATGCAGCACAAATGGTCACTGACTACACATGTACTTTTTAAATTTACTATACTGAAACTTTAAGAAATCTCAGATTAGACTTTTTAAAGCCAAGTCAGGAATTTCTATAAATTTGAAGAAATTCTGGTTTTCCTGAGGTTCCCAAGGTAGACTGATGTTCCTGAGAACCTGACTCATACTCACCTATAATACTGACAACCCTGTAAACAGAATTTAGTTAAATAAGTACATTGCCATGAAAATAAAAGCACTTGAAAAGAGTTCTAAATTCTAGAAGGATCAGGTAAGGTGAAAAGTAATTGTTTTGTCTTTGTTTACAAGGATAATCTCTTCCTAATTGTCATAATGTATAGGTAGTGTAAAAGAAAAGGAAAACTTTCTTTAAATCTGTCAAGTAAACCATTAGAGAACTTGTAGTGTTTCAGGAAGAAAAACCATAAAAATTGCAGTCAACCTCATCAGTTGACTTGGTCTCATATAATTAATCACTGCTTTGCTTGAACTCAGGCTAGAAATTTTATGAGTGCATCAGTTTTTCTATTATTTCTGGAAATTCTTACCCAGTGCATTGGCGTGGTCTTCAGGCTATGGAGTTTGCATTTCAGGGTACCTTCAGAGTCTCTTCTGTGAATCCTTTGTGGATAAAACGTTTGGCCTAGAGTTGATTGCAAATGCTCTAAGAACAGACTAAGTAAAAAACTACCTGTGTCTGACAAAAGACTTAAAATGGCTGAGGTCTAAGTTCTGATGAGGATCATTTGTTAAGGAGATTTGATCACATCTCTGGTGTACAGTGTTTAAAATAATAACTGAAATTATGATGGATAAAAATTATACCAGGACATATCGTATTTCTAGCAATTTCATACAATTTCAGGAACACTTTGTCAAAAGCTTATAAAAATAAATGAAAGTAAAGTTTAAAATCATTTCTTCTTTGACAACGCCTTCCATGGAATTTAACACAAACCCAATTATTTTTAACATCTCTTCTTACTAGATGAAGGAACAAGTCCTTTAATGATTTCCCAGGAGTCATTTCAGAAGTCTCAAAATTAGTGTAAGTCAAAAAGATTTTATTTAGAATTTGATTTGAGAGATTCATAAAAAATTCAAAAGCATGAGAAACTTCAGTTAGGATCACGGATCACTATGAAACAATACTTAGGATCTCTGCAATAATCAAGAATCTGATAAAGTTTAGCATAAGGCACAGAAAATTATTTTTCCCTTGGAAAAGTAGTCACATTGATGTGTTTGTTTGTTTGTTTGTCTGTTTTTACAGTTTTACATTGACTCTTAATGGTGTCCTTTGTTGTCTTGCTTGGGGCTCTTGTGATCATGTTTTTCTTTGTTCTTGTTAATGTAAATTTACAATACATAATAGTGATGTTCATTTAGGGAACTGGCACATGCATATAACATGTCTTCATCATTTTTGTTCCCTTTAAATTCCTCTCCCTTATCTCAAATGAGAGGAACTGTGAAATGTTTAACTTTTGAGACATCATATGTAGAGACACCACCATATCCATGTTTAGAAGCAGTGCAATTCACAATAGCTAGGCTGTGGAAACAGCCTAGATGGCTGCCAATAGACAAATTAGAAAAATGTGCAATATATGCACAATGGAATATTACTTAACCAAAAAGAACAGCGCCCTGTCAGTTGCAGGATAAACGATGGAGCTTGAAACCATAAAACTAAGCAAAATAAGTCAGACACAGAAAATTATTTTGAAAAAAGACATGATCCTTGTTTCCTAGGAAAATTACTTAAAAGGTAAAGGAAATGTTCTTATAGTTTCTTAGTAAGAACAAATAATCTAAAAATCATTATTTTTAACAGAGAAAAGGCTCTTGCTTTGTTTAGTGGACATTGTCTTTACTCTCTTTCAAAAAGAAATTGTAAATAAGTCCACTTGAATCTTTGCTAGTTTGACCACACAAAGAATTCCTTTTTTGGCATTTCTTTTCCACAAACTTTCTACAGTTCTCTTATATTCATTCCAGTTTTGTCCTTAATTTTTTGTCTTGTCTCATTGAGAAACTATGAGACATTCTACCTTGAGACAAAATTACTGTCTTCTGACATTGTGAAAAACATATCCTTTGCACTTCATAAATTTCCTTATCAAAAAAATAATCCCACTCTGGTTTTCTTTTTTTTCTTTTCTTTTTTTTTTTCTGTTGGTACCGGGAATCAAACTCACAACCTCATGCTTGCCAGGCAAGCACTTAAGCCACTGAGTCAAACTCCCGGTCCTCCACTCTAGTTTTCATACACTGTGCTTTCCTTCACTGTATGATTTCTATTAGTTTGATCATATATGTTGAGAGAAAACTTAAGTATGCAAATGTGGACTGTCTGTCATGCACCAGGACTCCAGAGAAAAGAGAAAATTTTATGAATGGATCACCTCACATTTTTATAGGCATGTGCTTCCTCACAGTATAATGTCTCCAGTTTAATAAGAGATCAAGTATGTTTAGCTTTTCTGAACCATGTGAAAACAAATGTCACAAGCATAGACATTGAACTTACCTTCAGTAAGG
>RJWM01035231.1:0-19072 GCA_004363535.1 Dasyprocta punctata | reverse complement strand
TTTTTGTGGCACCAGGGATTGAACTCACAGCCTTGCACCTGCCAGGGGAGGTGCTTAAGCCACTGAGCCAAACTCCTGGCCTTGATTTTTTGAGGCAGGGTCGCCCTATGCAGCTCAGGCCGGCCTTGCACTCATGTTGTAGCCCAAACTGGCCTCAAACTCACAACACTCCTCCTACCTCAGCCTCCAGAGTGCTGGGATTAAAGGCGTGCGCCACCATGCCCGGCTCCCCTCCTTGTGCGCTCCTCTCCTTGTGCGCTCCTCTCCTTGTGCTTTTGATTTTTACTTCATTAATGATTACTGATGTTGAGAACTGTTTTGGTAAATCTAATGGCCAACTGTATGTCTCTTTTGAGAAATAAGTATTTAGGCCTTTTGCACATTTAAAAAATGCAGTTTTATGAATTTGTTGTCAGGCAAATATTTTCTCCCACTTCAGAAGTTGTTACTTCACTCTGTTTATTCTTTTGGAGAAGTTTTTTTTTAGTTTGCTGATGCTCGCCTTTTTTTTCTTTTTTTGCCTGTTTCTGATGTCTTGCTCAAAAAATCATTCCCTCACTTCCAGGTACAAAAAACTAATAAAATAAAAATAAAAAAAATTCCTCTTTATTGTCTTCTAGTAGTTGATAATTTTGGATTACATTTAAATTTTAATCTATTTTGAGTTAATGTTGCATATGATGAATAAAAAGAGTCCAAAAAGTCCAATTTCATTTTTTATGTGGACATTCATTTTTTACCAAAATCATAACAGACACAAGAATTTCCAAAGTTATGGAAAGAGAAGCATAACTATTAGCACAATTTTTTATTTAAAAAATGAACAAAGGACTAGGGATATAGCTCAGTGGCACAAGCGATTGCCTGGCAAGTGCAAGGTCGTGAGTTCAATTTCCGATACCAAAATGAATAAATAAATAATAAATAAACAAGACAATTAGAAATAAAACAAAACAAATAAAATTAATCACATTTCAGGTAAGCAACATAATTAGACTGAAGTTCAAATGAAATAAAATGAATAATCAAAATTCTTGATCACAATAATTTGTTTATAAGTCTTTATAATAAATTTTTTAAAATGAAAAAATATTAACTAAGTTTTGGAACTGCAAGTAGACTTGTCATCTAAAAATTATGATTTTAGGATTCTGAAATTTCTCAATGTGTTAAGAATTCAGCATAAAAGTAAAAATATTGTGCAAATAAAGAGAATGACTCTCAGTATTAAAATATGTATATGACAGGAAAAGACTGGAAGGAATTTTGTGGTACTAAGTTACAGATATCAGTTTGAACTCATGTTTTTAAATTGCATTTATATAGTGTATACATAATATACATACATATATACATACATAGAGCATATATAATACACATACATATATACATATATAGTGTATATATAATATACATATATATATATACAAGATGGGTTCCTCCTGATAAGAGAATTCAATCAAAAAATGTTGACAAAATGGTAGAATTAAAAAATTGTTATTGTTTTTCTTACAAAGGCTAAGAACATTAATTATTTTTTCCATCTCAGATATTAATAATCAGATTAGAGAAACATTTTACTAAAATTAATTGCATAATAATGACTTTTAAATAAGAAAGAATACTTCTTAAGTATAACTTTGCATTTACAACATGAGAAATTTTCATATGTTAAAAATTCTAATATGTTTGTATTACATTAATAGTATATACATCAGGGATTGTGTTGCTATCATTTAAAAAAATTTATATATCTGAAAAATGTATTGGTTAAAATAAATGCACTATGTTCTCAAAAGTGAGATATATCATACATACTCACTGGCACCCTTACCTACACATGCATGTTTTCTTTCAGCATACAGCATTATACTATATTAAAAATGGAAAATTATAGCAATGATATTTATTCTAAAATGAGTCATAAAAAACTCTTCTTACTGCATTTTCTCTTATTTTAATATCAATATACTGTAAAAGTATTTATTTTGTTATCCCTATACTCAGTTGGACTTTTATAAAATATCAGTTCCAAGCACATAACCAAATATTAATTAATGCATATATATACTAAAAAGGTTAATTGTATGTAGATATGTGGATGCATTTTCTTGTATTTTACATCATGCACATACATTAATTATATAAGAATACAAACTAAGTTTTCTGACTTGCAATAGATTTTGAAAAGAGCTGCTCTTCACACGTAATTTCCAAATATAAGTGGAAGAACAATGATAATACCGATAATTCCTGATTCTCTACTTCAGATGCATTTGATATCATGAAAACAAAGAAGTTAAGTACTTGAAATTTTGGACTGCAAATCAGCTTGGCTCCTGTTTGATTTTTATCTTGCTTAACTAATTAAATACAAATGATTTTGTCCATTTTTCTCCATTATGCTAAATTTAAACCATATCAACTCACTTTAGTGCTTATTGTCATATAAATGAAATTTTAAACTGATGTACTAGTTATTGTTTTTACCCAGAATATAGTAGGCATTTCTAAATGTTAAATTACCTACTTTTATGTCTACACAATTGCGAACAGATTGGAGATAATGATTACTAGAAAAACGGTGTTGGAAGGAACAACTTTCTGTTGCCATTTGTATAATCACTGGCTTATTTGTCATGTGAAATTTAGTTAATATGGTGAAATTGCAAGTAAGAAAACAGAAAAGAATTTCCATAAAAATACAGTAGCAGTAGAATTCTGTGTCTTCCAGCAGAATTGTTTTTCCTTTATAATCACAATAATGAAACAAATCACTACCCTTTATTCCCTTTGTAATTTCCTTCCATATCCATGACCTGAAACTTAACATTAAAAATTTCATTTCTCTAAGAAACAAAATTAGTCTACAGTAAAGTTGATTTCCCATCTTTGCATTTCATGGCTTTATGGATGTAAACATAGGGGATCATTAAATTCATTGCTTAACTTTTGTTCTTTGCCCTTTGAATCCTCATATTTTCTATCTGTGTTAGAGGATCAAAGAGGACACCTACAGCAAATGTGTCATGATATATACTTTTACGTTTAAGCTATAACCAATTCCCCACACTTGATAAAGCTTTAGCTTCTATAACAGTATGCTCATTTAAACAAAACTTGAAGAAAATTTCTATTAGCCTTTTTCTAAGTGCACTTATAAATTCTTAAAAGACAGTTCAAGTAAAAAGACAAATAATGAAAAATCTTGAACATTATTCCAAAGAAAAGGCTGCTTTCAGAATATAAAAATAATAATAATATTCATGAAACAAGCAAAATTAAAGAGGTTAATCACTTCAAAACTCTAATATGAGGTACAATTATGAATCCCTCAATCTGCTTCATAGGGGGCATGAAAGTTCTAAATTGAAGTGTGTGTGAGTTATAGCCCATTGTTTTTTATTTAACTTGCTTATTCCACAGTATCACTTTTGCATATTTAAAATGAGTGTAAATTATTCAGTCATCTCAATAAAATTATTTTTTCTGTAGATTTTTATGGAATTAAAATTATTTATCTAAACTTATATTTGAGTGGTGCCAAGAACTGAGCCTAGGTGCATATACATACTAGGAAATTGCTCTACTGAGAAATTACATTCCCAGGCTGTGTAAATTCTTTACAAGAAGAAAGTTATTGTGTTTTACTTTCTAAAAACAAATGCAATATTTTTATGTCAACTTATTAGTATAAGAGTGTTACATGTAATGTAAGGGGTTGGTACAAGTACTTAACATCATCCCCTTTGATTTCTTTCTCTCTTTCCATCACCCATGCCTTGATCTCCTTTTTTTGTTCTTCTGTATAAGTTTGAATTACATAATATTTATGTTCCTTGTGTACAGTTGGTACATAAACATAACAGAAGGAGGGAAGGGGAAAAATGCAATATTTAGCTATATGCTGTTAAGAAAAAAATGTCATAGTGTTATTATAGATTTTACGAGTTTTAAAATAGACATGGCTAAATAACTATCATTTTCTGGAAGATTGAATATGAAATTGAGTGTCTTTTTCATAATTTAGTGATAAACCTTTATAATTCTAAGCATTTTTTCAAACATCCTACAATGTCAGGTAAGAATATTCTATCTGTATAATTTCCTGACTACCTGGGGTTGGAAAATTTCATCTTGTAATAGGATTTGACTACTATTGAGGGAAGAACTTCAAATTTTAGAAAGTGGTTACTTTAGAATGAAATAAATCTTCCCAAGAAACTATTTTTGGTGTTGCTAAGTTTCCCAATATTAGCCATAATTTTCCATCATTTATGCTCCTCTTCTCCTTTAATAATATCTATCTTCTGGACAGAGAAATATATTCTTTTATTCTTTTGATTCTGCACATATGGCAAAGATTTGAACATATACTGAACAAATGAAATGTAGTAAAATATTCTTTTACTTTAAAACTATTGCATTTAAAAGAAAGCAAATAAGTGCTTCAATTTTCATTGGGTTTATACCTCGTGAAAGAAAATGAAATACTTCATCTTTCTAAAACATAGAAAAATTCAAAAGAAATAAATTATATCAGATAAAATTTTTTCTGAACTCATTAATATACATTATGTCATGCTTCAATCCTGATTGCAGGTGCAGAGAGCATTAAAATCTAATCTGGCCTAGTTGATTACTAGGGTTGGTGTACTACAGCTTTTCCTGCAAGATGTATTTATAACGTAAGTGACTCATGTACCATATTTTAAATAAAACTAAATGAAACGCTACACTTGATCTCTCTTCATTGATTATGAGATGTACATCTTCCTTAGTGAATATTACTTAGTCATGTACCAGATTCACTCTATATGCTTGCATGAATAAAGTTATATGAATTAGATTCAGATTTTTACATGAAAGTTCAGAAAGGGTAATCACTTTTTAATGTCAAATTCTCAAGGATAAACTTATCGGCATTCTTCCAAAATGTTTATAAGTAATTATGGTAAATGACTTCAACTTCAGAATCAAACTAAATAAAATACTTGATTGGTGGCATGGACAATAAGATATTGTAACTTAATAACATTTCAGAATTGGTTTCTTTGTATTGATCCATATTTTCCCCTTTGCACAGAAATAACTTTTAAAATAACAAATCTCATGTATCATAAACATAAATTTACTTAGTTGATGAATCACAAAAATGATCCCAGTGGCAAAATTTAATCAAGAGTAAGGAAAGTCAGGCTATGATGATTATAGTACAAATACTTCAATACACAGTAAATCTAATATTCAAATTACTAATTTGCTATCAAATATATTTTAAAAAAGATTTACAAAATGTGAAATTGAAGTGAATTTTACAAGAAAAAGATACCAGAACTGATCTCTGATATCCCCAGTATGCATTTGGAAATCAAAAGATGGCCGTTTCCCAGCCTCCCTCCACTTAGGACTTCAGACTTACTATGGCTTTTTCCCAGAGGGTCATTTGACAGACAACAGAACAGTTATCAGTCAAGTGACAGTCTGTCAGTTCTGGTTTTCTATTTTTCTTTCTGGTTTTGCAGGTTAGAAAGTTTGCGGCCAGCTCCAACAATGCTTTGGACTTGAGTTACAGAAGATGAGTGATAGGCCATTTCCTCTTGAGAATTGCTGCAGCATCTGGTCAACAAAACAGAAGTCAGGAGGGAATCATGTCTGTGAGAAAATGGGTCAGAAAGACAATTGTCAAGTAAGGAACTCATGGGAAGACTATCATGGAACGAAGGATTGCAAGTCTCCCATGAACAACACTATGCTTCAAGCAAATTTGTTAAGAGATACATCAGGTAGCCTCATGTCAGAGTTCCACCATGCCAGAAATAATGTAAGTCAAATCCTGAACAATTTTTTGCCAAGTTAATAGTAAGCATTTGATACCCTTTCTAATACCTAGTGCAGAAGATCTGTAGGTCAGTTGTCAAAGCAACTGTGTAAGTCATTAGGGAATGAGACTTTAAATCCAAGGGAAAGCTAAAATGGGTGCAAGGTTTTGAATAATAGGTAATCAAAAGAAGGGTTTTATTTCTGCTAGAAGTAAGGGAATCAATTAAGCAGGAGAGAGAGAGAGAGAGTGACAGAGAGAGAGAGACAGACAGAAAACATTTTGAACATCTTTTCCATTTAAAATAAGTAAAGTTTTTATACCATGAAAAATTCAGCTCATCAGCTAGTTCCCTTCATTCAGACCCATTTACACTCTCGGGACAGCCTTCAGCAGACACTGAGCTAAAATCTACCACAGTGCAGTCATCTTGAATGCTGACATTTGTAAATTTTAAAAGAAAATTTACAAACACAGAAAAATGTCTCAAACATAAAGCTGCCTTAAATTTAAACTTTCAGAGTTATATTAAAATACTGCAATATAACACATTTTGATGTTATTTTTGTCAGATGGAATTCAACAAAATTTATCTCATTAAAACCCTTGTAAATTTCTTGTAGTTTTACTGTTTCTACTTTTCCCTTTAGATATACTTAAGCTCCTCTAGGTTTTTTTTTTTAAAGATTTACAACCTCAAGCTTCTTTATTAAATAATAATTATCTTATTTATGAAAACATAGTCACCTCCCATAGGCCACACTTCTTAATGTTACCACAATGGTGACAATTTTGGAAGAGACACAACCCATAACTTTCACTGTGAGGTTTTTCATGGCACTCATGGTTCCAGGTATTTTTTTTATTACTTTATTTATTTTTATTAGCATGTTTGCAGGCCATCCCTTTACAATCATTTTGAGGAGTGGGTTCATGTACAGAATAAAACTTCCTTCTTTTTTTTCTCATAGACTTTAATGATTAACTGTTTTCCAAAATGGGACAAAACTACCTCTCTTAATTAATTCACCAAAAAATAAATAAAGCTAACCATGTGGAAAAGGTCCAGTATTCACTAGACTTCATGTACTTGTGGCATTCTAGGAATTGCTAACCATTTGTCCAGAAACCAAAGTTCCCAGTGTCTCTTGCCTACATATTTCAAATACAAATGGAAGTATACTAAAATCAAAATCTGAAATCTGATTAATAATATACAAAATTATCATTATTCACATGTAATTAAGTCTTAAAATCAATTGGTATGTTCTCTAAAATCTAAAAAATATTTTAAAAGACTCACAACTCATACTGTTTTTCATCATACTGTGTGACATATCTATAAAGACAATTACAATTAAATCATGTTCACCATTGAGACTTCTGTTGTTATTCAATTATTCATCAATCAAATGTTTCTTTAAACAACTAAATCGTTCTAGGAGAAAATAGAGAACAAAACAGAGAAAAAAATTTGGCCATTATGAAGTTTACATTCTACTGGAAAGAGAAAACAGCAAATAAACATTACATAATACACAAAAAATGTAATATCTATGGTGGTGATCAGTGCTTGGACAGAGGAGAATAAGGAATGTTGAGAGAAGGAACTGCAATGTGAAATAACATCACAAGGGAAATGCTTTAGTGTGTATGTCGTTTTTCAAACTAACTGAAGTAAGCCAAGTGAGCTGTGCATATATTTATATATACTTTTACCAAATAATAAGTAAAAAATCCCATATGTAAAATTTTTATGTGTAATTTAAGGACTAGCAAATTGATCAAGGTGAAAGAAGAAAAGTAGCAAAATCAGTGAGAATAAGAGGAGATGAGAACAATATTACCCTGTAGCATAAATGTTCCTAGAGACCATCCAAAGACATTCAGACAAAGCAAGGTATTCTTCAGATAAGATATTAAAGCAGGGAATGCAGTGTAATATTGTTTATACCGGGAATATGCTGCTCTAAATTAAATTGCTAAATTTATAGTATTTAATCTTTGCATAGTGATAAATGTACTTTGAAATTGCCTTTGGCTCTTCCACTACAAAACCAAAATATCTCAGATTTCTGGTGAATTATTGGATGTAGAGAGTGAAGAAAAGACTAAAAACCTGCCAATATAATTTTCAGTGTTCTAATATGGGTAAGAGAATAAACATAACTTCTACAAAATGAGATAAAAAGCATAGAGATATAAGCCAGTTTTGCAAAAAGAAATATAAATTCACCTTTAGAGATAATGATTTTCAGGTGCTATTGATAATCCAAATACAGGTGTCCTGACCACATTATTCATTCACTTCTTGAGCTTAATGGAAACTTCTCAACTAGAATTTTATTTTTAGGAGTCCTTGGTATATAGATAAAAAATTGAAATTAGAGCAATAAGTACATGACATCAATTTAATATAGTAGAGAGAATAAGAGCAATGATGAGGATAAAATCCTGAGGTAAATTAACATTTTAGGGATTCAACAAAGTATGAAAATGATTTTTTGGTTCGAGAGTTACTCATATAATATGTCCAATTTGCAGTACTGTATCTAGAAAAGGATTTATAACCAATTACAGTCATTCCTCTAGTATTGAAAGACAGTGGTTTTAGAATCCCTCTGGGTACCAATATCTGACCTTGTCCAAGTCTCTTATGTAAAATGTCATGGTATTCGCATATAACTTACGTGCCAGTTTTATTTTTTTCAGTCCGTAGTTGACTGGCTTCAAAGTGGGGTGGCTTGGCAGAGCGGCATCCCAGAGGAGAAACAGTTCCTGTGGCAGAAGATAGCAAAAGCAGCAAGAGGGAGACAGCTGCACCTGCTTTAAATAATCTCCGGATGACTTATAATACATAATTCACTGCAGATACTTTTACACTATATTTCTCTGGGAATAACCAAAGTACACGTTCTCTATTCATGTCTGTACATATTCTATATAGTTGTCATTTTTTTCCTTTTAATGTATTCTACTATGGATACAAAATGCTGATACAGAAGATGGCCTACATATACTTAAAGTGAAATTGTGCATTTGTTCAGAACTCCTTAGTAAATAAAATATAGTCTGACTTGGATTATCAATGATAAATTACAAAAAGAGAAAAGTTTACACTGCTCTGATAATTATGTAAGTGCATTTCTTGATGTCACAATACCAAGAAGTGCAAGTAATTTGTGTCAGTGAACATGAATGACCTAGACTGTCACAAGTAATAAACAATTTGTTCTCCCAAAGTCATTGGTTCTATCTTTATAAAGATGATTACTGTAAATTCTTCTAATTGAAAGGCAAGGTGTTCTTGTTTATTCTTTCTTTCAAAGGAGAAAACCAAGGGAGTTTTTTAGCTACTTATACTGAGATGTACAGTGAAGCTGTATAATTCTCCTGGGTTGATTTTTTAGCACATGCGGATAGTCATAGAAACACAATACAATCTTATTTGCTTCCTAAGACCTCTTGTCAACTATTCACAGAGACATAGCCTCCTTCAGGTCATAGACAACCCTGTTTTAGAGTGCTCATTTTTGTCATTTGACTGTCATAACGACAAATTGCATATACTTGAGTCTAACAATCTATAGTTGAATAAAATATCACAAAGCAGGTCACTGTCTATCTGAACCTTGTAGTCTACTCAGAGTTTAAAAATATGGCTTACGTCAGGTGTGATGACACATGTCTGTATTCCCAGCACTTGGAAGGCTGATGCAAGAGGATTGCTGTGAGTTCTAAATCAACCTAGACCACATTGTGAGATCCCATCTCACAACAAATATATATATATATATATATATATATATATATATATATGTATATATGACTTAATCTGCTACAGAATAGCAAGGCGGTACCAACTAAATGAGTGTAATTATTAACTTCGTCTGGGGTAAGTATTAACCAGTGGGAAACAGGAGGCAAGAACTATTCTAGTTGATAAATTTTTCCTGCCTTTTCCCCCTGTATAGTGTTTCAAGGAGTAATTTATGTGTCAACAAGTCCAAAGACATTCCATGAATGTTTCCGTAGATTGTTACATGCAGCCGAGCAATGCATTACCTTATTGTTTCACATCCATACTTGATTTATTTTCTCACCTTCTTTTCTTGGTTTTCATTTTCTTTATAAAGTGTCAATGTTTTAAATTCTTGCCTTGGACACTGTTTTCTAGGGAATGAGGACTAAAATAATCAGACAACTATCATTAGAGTTTTACCATTCTTTATCTGTATATTTTAGTAATATCACAAACTTTCTAAGTATTTGCATCATCCTCTGCCTTCACTGGTTCTCTTCTCCTCCTTTTCATGTATGAGCACATGCACACACACACACACACGCACGAATGCACATGGCCTTGAATAATTCATTTCTTAATGCACAACATCACTTATATTGGGGTGTAAGAGTTGTCTTCTCTGTACAGATAGACCCAGTTCATTATAAAAGGATGTGATTTTTTCCTGGGTGGGAGACAAGAAGATAGTCTTTAACTTCAAGCTCTAGGAGTTATCTGATACAAAAGCTGAACTAGAAGTCAAAAATAACATGACCAGCAGAGAGAGGATAAATTGTAGATACAAGAGAGAACTGGTAAAAAGGGGAAAACATGGAGACAATCATCAGAAGATGAAGGAATTTATTCAACACAAAATGGTGTGCAAAGAATGATACAGCTCTTTACAGACTTCCTTGTGATTTTGATATCATTGTATAAATTCCAAATGCTTTCTGTTGTTGCATTTCCCATGGAATCAGGTGAAAGTGCTATGTTCTATGTTTGGATAAATATGAGCTAAAACAAATAAAGTACAAGATTAGTGAATGGCAAGCCTGTCACCGGATGACTTATGCTGGCAGAGATACGCTACGATTGTCAGCCGCATCTCAAATTATCTTCTTACTCTAGAACATGCGCAAGGCCATCCCTGTACACTGTGTGCTAAATACCTGAATCTGTGTGCAAAGCAAAGATAAGAGCTTCTCAGGCAGTCATTTTGGAAATGTCACTGAATTTTGTAATAGTTTAGAATACAATCATGCATGAAATGATGTTTATTTCATTAAGAATATCTGGATTCAGGCTATCCACTTACATCCAGATACCACCTATATAACTTTTGAAAAACTATGTAAACTTGTCATGCCTTAATATCTGTCTGTAAAATGAAAATGAGGATAGTAAGACTCATTATCTCATAGGATTGTTATGAGGCATAAACACTGTTATTTATTATGAATTTTCTTCCTAAAATATAGTCAGAACATGTGAACTAATAAAGGAATAAATGAACAAATGGAAGTAGAGGGACAGAGAGAGAAAGTGTGAAGAAGAGAGTAGAAAAAAAGAAAGAAGAGAGATAGAGGGAAGAAACTGTGAAGGCAAAAGAGGAGAAAAGTTGAAAGGAAAGCAAGTAGGAAAGGAAAAAAATCAGAAGAGAGAAAGGCTGAGAACATATGAAAGTAGTGGCATTGAACACTTCACTTTTTTCATTTCTGGATATGATCTAATACTTTTTATCTGGCAAATAGTTATTATATTTGCTTGCACTGTTTTAAGGCCAATTTTCATAACTCTTTACAAATTATCTGGTGCTAAAAAAGAATAATATAAGGAGGAGTTTTTGAAAGGCAGAAAGTTTTGCAAAATCGATGCCACTAGCTTTCTTGTTTGAAACAAGTGGTGTATAATAACTTTTCCAATAGGTACAGAGAGGAAAGATCCAGGAGATGTTCTGTAATCAGATACCTGACATTGCTTTTACATGAAACTATTTTAGTGATTTGTCTCTGGTCAAATTTAAACATTTTTATTTGGATTATAGAAATGTCTCCTAGTATAAAAATCTTTATATTTTTCCTCATTATGATAAGTGAAGATAAGTTAGTGTTTTATCTTCTTGCAGATGCCCATTAGAAAAAATATTAACATCATTTCATATCACAAAACTAGATATGTGTCTCTCTTGCAGGTCAAAACTCACATATACTGCCCATCCTTTGACAATGGAATTGTGTTGTAGAAAATCTGAAAGCACAGAGAGAAAACCCAAATTCATAAAACGTCTTGCTGTTAACATTCATTTCAGCATACTTAATGTGATTCAGGCATATGATAAAGACACGATTCATCATTCCATGTAATTATCAGAACCTTGACTTTGACTAGTTTCTATCCTCTTTCATAGATGAGGAAATCGACATAGAGAGGAGAAATGATATCTGTAAATTCCCCAGTTAGTCAGTGACAGCCTAATACTCTAGCTTCATTGTATTTAGTGGTAAACCCCATGCAAAAATCAGATTTCCTACCACTGAGATATAATACCTTACACTCACCACTTAAAAAGAAAGGGTTTAACTTAGCTTATGGGTTCGGAGGATCAGTACATGCTCTGCAGTGTCTAAAGCAGGAACACCATGGAGGAAAGAAATAGTTGTGAAAAGTTATTCAAATATTGGCAGCCAGGAATCAGAGAGAGAAGGATCCAGAGACAAGATTGTGCCCTTCCAGGTCATGCTTCCAGTGATCTGCCTCTTCTTACCAGGCCCCACTTCCTGATAGTACATTCAGCTCTGAACTTAGCAGTTGGTTAAGTACTGGTGAGCATAATCCCCCATGATCCAGTCACATTCCAAAGCCCCACTTCTGAAAACATGAGGCTTCAGTGGGACATTTTAGTTTTAAATCACAAAGCCCATATTCTTAAGCATGCTTCTGTGGATGGAGAACTTCTGACTGACTACTGAAAGACAACAGTAAGGTTTTTAACTAGCTCTTCACTCCTCCACGTCTGAGAAAATGAGTAATTAGCAAATGTTGTTTGCTATTTCCATCACTGTTTCTTTGGGAATAATCAAACCATCTACAAGGATATTTTAATGGAGATTAGTAATACATAAAACATTTATACATCTATTTGCAATCATCTGTGAAAACTGAATAGAACGACTATGGTGAAAACATCTTTATTTTTCATGTTTCCTCCATTTTAAAAACAAAAATGGCATTAATGAATTAATAAAATTAACAAAAAAGATTTTGTGAAACAGTACTTTTATATAGTGCTTAGAATATATGTATGACATATATGCCTATGTATGCCATGCATAGATATATTCTAAGCATTATATATTCATGTATATATGCAATGTAATAGTGTGGAATATGAATCTAGTTAGTTTTCCCATGTTGCAAATGCTGTGTATGCACTGTGTTTTGGTACATCTTTGTCAGGAAAATACAGATGCACATCATAATAACTGAACACCTCTTTGAATGTGGTGATTATGAAGTTTTTTTATAGTATTGGTAATGATCCAGAACGGATTGACTATGATAGATCAAGCACTTGTCAGCAGTCAGCAACTTTGTACAAATTTAAGTTGAAGAATTTTTTCTCTTTATAAGGTCTTATTTGATTGAGGATATTATAAAAGACATACACTGCAAGTGCACTATTTCCACTGTCAAATTCCTTAGTTAAACTATGAGTTGTCTGCATGATTGGAAAGGGTAAAAAGGCAGGGGTTAGTACTTTCAGTTTGCTCATCATGTTACTGAAATGAGTGCTATTTCCATATTATACTTTTATTTTCTTTTTTAATCACAGAACAAATATAAAGGAGGTTGGGTGGCATGCACTTCATTTAAAATATCATCCTGAAGTGTCATGCTTGGTTAAATTCTCTGGAGGAAATTCAAGTCTCAAGGACTCTGAATATGGCAAAGTGAATTTAGTTATTTTTATGTTACAACACTGGCTCTTCCATTGGTTCATATTTTAATTTGACCGTGGGTTGACTTTTAACTATAGTTTTGAAAAGGTGACTATTTATTATTGTTTTACTTGTATGGAAGATCTCTAAAAATTGACCACATCTCACAGGGCTGTGTAAACTATCTTGTCAATTGTCTTTCAATTCAAGCATCAATATTTTGTGTGCACATTTGTCATACATAGATAATGCACATGTGTAAATCTGTAAGAGTCTTGTAGCTTGTTTATTCATATGAGAAAAAAATTCACTAAAAATCAAATTGGTGATGTGATAAATATCAACTGATCATCATATTCAGTCAATTTAAAAGGAACTTTGAGAAGCAATAATATTCTACTATAAGATTGAGATATGTTCATAGCTAGGTGGATATGGAGAAGGATAATTGAGATGGTAAAAATATTAATACTGAAGAGAATAGTCGGGAAAAACTAGAAAGCAAGTATAGAAAAAGAACACGACTGGTAGTACAGCTGTAAAATTATCATAAAACCTGAAACAAATTCTTTGTGTCTACTTCATGAATTTTACACAAGTATTTTATTCTTCTTTTTATGTACAAATTACTTTTAGAGTAGTTTTAGGTTGACAGCAAGAGTAAGCAAAAAACAAAAAATAGTGTTCCCATTTAACTGCTCCCTTACCTGTACTCCCATGTCTACTGAAGTATCATCGCTTAGCTCAAAATATGTATTTGTTGAAATCTATAATCCTGTGTTGACACCACAGTGTCACTTAAACTCCATATTTTATATCAATATTCTTGCTGTTAAAGATACTATGGTTCTGAACATGTGTAAAGTTATGACTTGCATCTAAATATCCGCCCTCACCCCCAAGCCTCATGGAGTCATAGGAGAGGCTTTTTAGAAGTGATTTTATCTAAAGTGTGTGATGTTGGGATCAGAGATGTGATGCTGGGATTCATTCTTGGCAACTTGCTAGATTTAAGGGTGTCCCACTCTGGGTGTGAGTGATAACCTCCCTAAGGGTGGAAAGCCTATAGAGGACATAGTAGATAGAAAGAGGGTTGTTGCTTGTCACTTGACACTTACTGCCTTACTGTCTTCTGTCTTCTGCCTGCTATAAACTGTTTCTCGTCAGTGATCCCCCTATGCCATGCCACCCTGCTTTGGATCCAACCAGCTGTGTACTGAAACCTCTACAAACTGGGAGCCAAATAAACCTTTCCTCCTTTAGCTTTGGGTGTTGAGTATTTTGTCTCAGCATGAGAAAGTTATCCAAGGCATTTAATGACAAGTATCCATAATTGTATCATGCAGAATACTTTCACTATCCTGAAGTCCTGTGTACTGTATCCTACCTTTCATTTTAACCCCTAACAACTGTTGATGTATTTCATCATCTCTTTAGTTTCATGTTTTCCAAAATGCCATATACCTGAAATCATATGCAAAGTACCTTTTTCAATTTGTCCTCATTCACTTAAGTTTCCTCCATGCATTTTTAAAGCTTGTAACTCAATTTTTAGAACTAAAGACTATCTAATTTTCTGAATAGAGTTAAGCTGACTTCATTTCCCTAATGAGGAACATCTCGATTTCTTCCCAGCTTAAGCAATTACAAACGAAACTTCTATAACAACCGTGCACAGCATTTTGTGTAGACACAAATTTTCAAACTACTTTGGTTATATGACACGGAGTGATTGCTGGATCACATGATGAAACGATGTTCAGTGTTGTAAGAAACTACCAACCTGTCTTCCAAAATCATAATGCCACTTTGCATTTCCACCAACAATGAGTTAGACTGTTATCATTCCACATCATCACTAGCATTTCATGTTATGAGTGTTTTGTACTTTGGGCATTCTAATAGAAGTTTAGTGGTATCACACTGATGTTTTCATTTGCAATTCCATGATAACATATAAAATTGAGATTTTTTCATGTACTTACTTGCCACATATATATTTCATAATACATATATATGGTTCATTCTTTGGTCAAGTGCCTTTTGCTTATATCTTTTGTATATAGTTTTTGAATGATCTTGTGCCTATATTTCAACTAGTTTGTCCATTCTTCACATGGTTTATTTTGAAGTGTTCTTTGATATTTTGGATAGAGACTCTCTACTAGATATATTTTGCCTTTCAATCTTTGAATATTCTCTTATTGTCTTACTAGTGGCATGCATCATAGAGCAGAGGCTTTCAATTTTAATCAAGCCTGATTTATCAGGGCTTTCTCAGATTATGTTTTAAGTGTTGTCTCTGAAAACTCATCACCACTTAAGTGAACATAAGTATCCATATGTTCACTTATGTTATGATATCTCCTAGGAGTTCCCATTGTTTTGAAATTTACATTTATGTGTTTGATTCATTTTAGTTTGTGGATGGGTAGAAGATCTGTTTTGACTAATATTTTTCACATAGATGACTAGTTGCTCCAGAATTATTTGTTGTAATAACTATTGTATCACCATTGCATTTCTTTTGCTCCTTTGTTGATTGTAGGGTAGGCTTTGTTGATTACGTTACTTGTCTGTCTATACTTTTCCTGTGAGTTCTTTTTCTACTTTTTCCTATCTTGTCTTTCTTTATGTTGTATTACAATGGCCTCTTCTATCATTTATCAGAGTCTAAAGTCTACTTTTATTCCATGTTATTGATTTACTGAAGCCTACACTATTTTCCCTTCTTACTTCAAGACTATTTTATGAGATTATCTCTTACTGTAATTTCAACTGTTTCATTTAACTGCAACTTAGTTTGTGTTTCACTGTTATGTTATCATCAGTATACCAGTATAACAAGTCCTCACTGTTTTATACTGCTAGAGGTCTTTTTCAGCAGATAGTTAATCTTTGTAATCCACTTGTTGAACTGAATCAGAAATTAGTAAACATCTCTCCCTCTCTGTCTCTCTCTCTCTCTCTCTGTCTCTCTCTCTCTCTCTCTCTGGCTCTGTGTGTGTGCGCGCGCACGTGTGCGAGCGTATTGGAGTATTTCCATAGGTGAGTTGTGGCCTATTCCTGCCGCTGGTCTGCACAAACTTACCACCAATCAGCTAACATACCCTACAAGACTGCTGTTTCTGCTCCTCTCCCCGAATACCGCCCTCCCTTTTTTCCCTATTGGCCCACACCCACTATACGGACCTAAGTCTGCCTAGATACTGTCCCCTCATTGGCTCTCACTCCCTATTGGCCCGCACCCTCTATATATACTTGCTGCACTTCCACATTAAACCGGATCTGCGCCATCAGCCTGATCTCCGCGTTTCCTTTGTCGCATTGGTGCAGTCCTGCCTGGAGTGAGGCCCATCTGGCCTCAGGTGGCGCCTGAACAGGGACATCCCTACGCGGACTCCAGGTAAGACCCCCTGCCCACTATCATGGGCTCCGCGCTATCCAAAGACCAGTCCCCCCAGGTGTGGGCGATCTGCGCACTGTTGGAATGCCCCCGCTATGAAGCACCGCACTCCGCGCCTCAACAGTGCTGGGAGTCTTAGAGGCAAACAGCCAACCTACGGGACCCGCATACCTATGAGAGCCTTTTAAAGCGGGTCCGTGCAGCCACCCAACATGAGGACAGACGTTTTCCTCCAGGCTTAGTCCCCACCCTACTTACCATTCTGACGTGCCTTCAGGGTGCGGTCCGTCCCTCGAAGCCCGAACAAGCGTTTCTTATAGGCACCATGGAGGACAGTATAGACCCCCCTGACAAGAGCTCTGAGAGACAAATGCCAAGGAGGAAGATTCTGATGTCTCCTCCCCCTTAGGCCCATTCAATAACTGGGTTCGGCTGGATGATTTACAAGAAAAACCCAACAATGCCCTAAAGATGGCGACGGCCAAAAGTTGTGCCCTCCACTTCCTCTTTCTTCTTACCCTCCACTTCCTCTTTCTTCTCCCACTCCTCCGCTTTCGCCTACAGAAGTTAGGACTCCTGCACCCTCTGGTGCTGCAAGACCTAAACAGCCTACCGTCCCTGCGCCCTCTGATGCTTATATCCTTTGGGCGCCACCTACTGGCACAACCTAATAAAAGCACTGTATGGCCAATCAAAACCCCCTGCGTCAAATAAAAGGTTACAAAAACCACGAAGCATGCCTTTATAGCTAGAAATTGGTTTGAAACAACATGTCTGGTTGCCAAGCTCACAGTGGTAAATTGAAATGGTTGATGCATTGTATCAACTTAAAGTTTGGAAGCTTGGCCTAGTGACTCAGTGGGGGAGCTAAGGTTCTCATTTTATAAACATTCCTGCACTGTGCAGGAGTAGGGCAAAAAAAATGGTTACAATGCCTGCTTGCTTACAATGTCAGGGAAAAGGAGGAGGCTTATGCTTCCCTCCTTGGTGCTCGCTACTTGTGTTTTCATCCACAGCTATGCACTGTTACTCCCGCAGATGTCATCCAACAGGCTTCTGTTTCCTATGCTACCCTCCATCAAATTATTTCTGCCTTGTGCACACAATTCCCTTTAACCCAGCTCAATGCTAATTTGGGGTCGAGGGTCTACTTGCATGTTCCCAGAGAATGCTAAAGGGCCTATCTGGGTACCAACGTGTGCAGCCCAGTTATACCGTGGATTCAAACCCAGAGAGGGAGTTGATTCCACCTCTCAAGAAACCGATGCCCAGTTCTATGATGGTAATGCCACAGAGACCACACCACAACCGATAGAAACAGATAAGCTAGAGCCAAATTTAATTCACCCAAGATGCCCAAAAGATGGTAACAAACAGTAAAACCAGAAGTCTAAGTAATAAGCGTCTATGCTAAAGCCTATGAAAACATTATACATTAGTTAAAGATAAGATTTTTATCCTCTACAACAAATCTGACTAGTCTATTTATAATTACAAATTCTATAATTGTAAAAAATTAGCATAATTCAATTTGACTGAAATATATTTGAGTGTACTCTGATTATGTAAAATGTTTGTCAGTCTGCCTGTGTACCTGCATATCTGTTTGTCTAGTCTGTTAAGGTGCTGTTGGGAGTCAGCTGAGCTAGTGATCATTCACATCTGTAGAGCCAAAAGCACAAGTGCCCATACAGGAGTGCCCAAGTGGCACAGAGCGCCTAGGAAATGCCCTGAGGGCATGGGGTGCTAGAGGTGACAGGTGTTCCAACCGCAAGAACATGGGGCATAAGAAGCGAGCTAGTTTCAGCAAAGGGGCATGATGCAAATGTATTAATAGCCCCCAGGGACTTAAGAGAGTTCTTGCGAACACCAACAACTCTGTTTCTATGTTCAAATCTGTACAGATCGTCTGTCCATGTTCGTCCATTTGTCCATTCCATAAACAGCTGTTCCTTTTTATGTTGAGCTCAACAATTTTCCTGTTTTGAACTTTTTCTACCATTTAATCAAAGTTTAATTTGGATAATAGACTTAGAAAGCATGCTTCCACCTGGGTTCCCAGTTAGTCCACATGTCCCAAAAATTGGGTGTATACCAATAATGTCTATTGTTGTTTATCA